>APFE030063824.1:187590-203104 GCA_000404065.3 Pinus taeda
TACAAAATGGTGTAAGGTCATTATTTTGAAGTATAGTGTGAACCTTTCACATACTAAAATATAGAAAAGACAGGGCGCATGGTAGCTAGTCCCTGCCTAGCTGTTGCAGCCACCAACAGCCAGCAGTGGGGGCTCCAGTAGGTTCGTGGAACAGTAGACGATTGCACAGGCATTAACGGCAACATGGGTAGTTTTACAGCAAGGCAGCTAGTCCATGCTTAGTGGTTGCAGCCACCAGTAGCCAGCAGTAGGGGCTTCAGTAGGTTCCTAGAACAGTAGATGCGGCATTTGAGCCAGCAGCCAGTAGTGGGGGGGCATTAACGGCAACATGGGTAGTTTTACAACAAGGCAGCTAGTTTGTGCTTAGCGGTTGCAACCACCAGCAGCCAGCAGTAGGGGCTTCAGTAGGTTCCTGGAACAGTAGACGCAACATTTGAGCCATTGCCATGCTTCTAGTTCTTCTTAAGCAGTACGCTACAGAGCGTAAAATAAGTCATCTGCCATAATTGTTGCTGATAGGCTGGACAGCTTGTAGTACAAGCACAGATCAGTATACATGTAATATTTGGAAAAGACTGACACTATATTCCCTTTCGCTCCAGACTCTCAAGAATACTTGAGCTGGGAAAAGCACCTGGGACTGGGCCTGTTGTAAGCTGTAGTCTGCGACACGAGCTTAAGATAAAAGGCCCCTTTAGCAAGGAACTGGAGCTTAGTATTTCTTGAATGTATTCTTCTCAAGCTTATAGCTCGGAGAACAAAATTTCATATTTATAGTTCTTCTCAAGCAGTACATTATAGAAATCTGTATGCACAATTACAGGAAACTGTTGTGTATAGTCTCTCTGGTACAATAAACAGTTCAAACTGTTTTCTTCCATACTCCGATGATTAGGATATCTGTAAACAAAGAACGAAAAAGAGCACTGTGAACAATTACCGTGAACAATATTCAGAACAGCACAAATGTGAAAGAATCTAATAGTATAGTATGCTCATTCTTGTATGGCCAGTTTGTAGTACAAGCACAGCTGAGTATACATGTAATATAGTTGTCAACCCGTATTCTTGGAAAAGATTGAGACTGTAGCCCCTCTCGCTCCAGGCTCTCAATAATAATTGAGCCAGGGAAAGCACCTGGGACTCGGCCTGTTGTAAGCTGTAGTCTGCGACACGAGCTTAAGATACAAGGTCCCTTGAGCAAGGAACCAAATCACTTTTTACCAGCTCTCAAGAAAAGTTGAAGTAGGGTTGTCAAGGTCTGCAGCTGCTACTCGTGTTGATAACTCTGATGATTAAGAAATCTGTAAACAAAGAACGAAAGAAGAGCACTCTGAACAATATTCAAAATAGTACAAATGTGAAAGAATCATTCTCTTGTATTAATGGATGGCATATTTAACTTTTGAAATAGAAATACAGTGATTCAAAACTGACATGAGCATGATACATAAACTGGCTTGCATAAATTTAAAACTTGCCTATAACTGAAGAATGTGCATTGTAACTCATATTGCTATGCTCCTATTGTTAGTGGTTGTTTCTTGCTTTCTTTTTTCCTTGTTCTTCTACTTTTACAATGTCCATAATCAAAAGAGTCATGAGGACAAGTGCTAAGAGAAACAATGCTGATAGTTCAGTAAGTTGGCTTATGCTAATGGATTCCATGTTATGTGAAGCAGAGAGATGTATGTCAATATGTAGGTGTTGAAGGTAATTTATAAAAGAGTTCATGATGTTTGCAAGCTGGTTTTAAGTGTGAATGGCACTGGGTTTTTGAGAATATTTTAGTAGAAGTAAGATGTAATCATTTGAAAAGATTGAAAGATAGTGGGTAAACACAGAAACGTGTTGTACAATCAAATAGGGAAGGCCGTGGAAGATCGCAACACTTGAATGCGGGATAGATTTCTGACATGTGGAATTTATTGGAGATGCAAGCGCCAGCTAACAAACGAGGCTGGCTTGGGACTTCCACTGTGCTTGGGACTTCCACTGTCCAATCAGTGAGTCAACCGTGTCTGTGCTTTCAAAGAAAAGGAGATCTTGTCGGTAGCTAATAATAGATCGTTGCTAGCTGACTTGGTAGAAGTCTTTATGGTCGATGGACAAGCCACCAAAGGAGGCGAGCCGCTGTGATGGACTTAGTTGTGCATTTAATTAATTGTAGGTTAAAGTGAATTTATGGACAGACTTGAAGTGAACAGGCATAGTCTGTAATATGTGTTAGATTTTACCTATTGCTCAGGTGGTAAAGCTCAGGGTTATTTCGACCCTTATGTTCAGAGCTCTATGCACACCTTCATCCTTCAAAAGGTGGGAACTAAACCCTCGATTGAAGGGCATCTCTTTGATAATTCAAGCACTAGAATTGTATTGAATGTATGCGACAAATCTGAAACAAAACATGTGTTGAAGCTGCCTAAAGTTTCTCCTTGGAAGTGCATTCGGTCTCCACTGTAAGTTAAAGAAAATATGGTAACAAGAGCTTGATTACTTGGGCTCTTCTTTCAGAACAACCTGAGCTTATTTAGCCTATTTCGATGGGATGTCTATATAATTGAGCTGATGCAATAATTTCAAGATTAGCACAAATGTACAGATCGATAGACCATTGCTTGTTACCTTGCTAGACTTGTAAAGTGAGCTAGCATTTGAAGAAAGAACAAAAGAATAAGGCTTGTAATTGAGTTTATCTCAATAAAAAATAGCAACTGAAAAGGTTTTTCTAATTCTGTACCAAGCAAACTTAGTGTCTGCGCCCAATTGAGTAAGACCACCACCTCTTGTAAATGACCACTTCTCCTGGGAATGAGATTGGGTATTTACCTCCTGGCACCACTTCCTGGCTATCGTTCACAACAACCCAGCCAGCATCATCAGCGGATATATCTTCTACACAAGTAGATCCACCCAACTATTCAAGGAGGCATATGACTCTTGAGCTATAGAAAAGAGCGCTCAAACAGGCCCACCAGCTTTAGATAACGTATCGACCACCACCAGCTAATCTGAGAGGCATGTGTAGCCATTTGCTAAAAGCATGGTACAAATTTTGAAGAACTTTGAAACTCTTTCAAAGATATACAAAAGTAGAGGAATCACAAGTATGCAGATAGCTCAAGTGGGGGTAATGCACCACTTCAAATTTACATTTTCTAAAACATTCTTGGCTTAATACTTGGAAAAAACAATGACTATAGCCTCTAGTTTATTAATTGAATTAACCAAATTAATTGGAAAAGTTGTGAATTTAAGATCCAACGAGCCCTTCCCAATGCCTATATGACCAGCTTCCTTTCATGAGTCTCTATGGTTACCAATCTAGAGGTATCCTTGCATCCAAAGTGAGTTTGAATGCAAGTTGACTTGAGAGAACTCAAGCAAGTGGAACACCTACCTTTGGGGGTGTATCCCTCTTGTATTGGTGAGAAATTGTGCTTGGGACTTCCACTGTCCAATCAGTGAGTCAAGCGTGTCTGCGCTTTCAAAGAAAAGGAGATCCTGTCGGTATCTAATAATAGATCGCTGCCAGCTGACTTGGTAGAAGTCTTTATGGTCGATGGACAAGCCACCAAAGGAGGCGAGCCGCTGTGATGGACTTAGTTGTGCATTTAATTAATTGTAGGTTAAAGTGAATTTATGGACAGACTTGAAGTGAACATGCATAGTCTGTAATGTGTGTTAGATTTTACCTATTGCTCAGGCACTCAAGTTACAAAATACTTGACAGTGATCTAAGTGGTAAAGCTCAGGGTTATTTCGACCCTTATGTTCAGAGCTCTATGCACACCTTCATCCTTCAAAAGGTGGGAACTAAACCCTCGATTGAAGGGCATCTCTTTGATAATTTGAGCACTAGAATTGTATTGAATGTATGCGACAAATCTGAAACAAAACATGTGTTGAAGTTGCCTAAAGTTTCTCCTTGGAAGTGCATTCGATCTCCACTGTAAGTTAAAGAAAATATGGTAACAAGAGCTTGATTAGGCCTTGAGGCCTCAACTAAGATCAAACTTGGGCTCTTCTTTC
Organism: Pinus taeda; assembly: GCA_000404065.3. Taxonomy (NCBI): domain Eukaryota; kingdom Viridiplantae; phylum Streptophyta; class Pinopsida; order Pinales; family Pinaceae; genus Pinus; species Pinus taeda. The sequence goes on from APFE030063824.1 coordinate 191,623, forward strand.
GCAACAACCTGAGATTATTTAGCCTATTTCGGTGGGATGTCTATATAATTGAGCTGATGCAATAATTTCAAGATCAGCAAAAATGTACAGATCGATAGACCATTGCTTGTTACCTTGCTAGACTTGTAAAGTGAGCTAGTATTTGAAGAAAGAACAAAAGAATAAGGCCTGTAATTGAGTTTATCTCAATAAAAATAGCAACTGAAAAGGTTTTTCTAATTCCTGTACCAAGCAAACTTAGTGCCTGAGCCCAACTGAGTAAGATCACCACCTCTTGTAAATGACCACTTCTCCTGGGAATGAGACTGGGTATTTACCTCCTGGCACCACTTCCTGGCTATCGTTGACAACAACCCGGCCAGCATCATCAGCAGATATATCTTCTACACAAGTAGATCCACCCAGCTGTTCAAGGAGGCATATGAATCTTGAGCTATAGAAAATAGCACTCAAACAGGCCCACCAGCTTTAGATAACGCATTGACCACCACCAACTAATGTGAGAGGCATGTGTAGCCATTTGCTAAAATCATAATACAAATTTTGAAGAACTTTGAAACTCTTTCAAAGATATACAAAAGTAGAGGAATCACAAGTATGTAGATAGCTCAAGTGGGGGTAATGCACCACTTCAAATTTGCATTTTCTAAAACATTCTTGGCTTAATACTTGGAAAAACCAATGACTATGGATGTAGATATGCCTTTAATAGGGGATATACTAGACTAATGGGTTATGGAACTTCACAATGGAATGCTACCATAGCCTCTACTAGTTTATTAATTGAATTAACCAAATTAATTGGAAAAGTTGTGAATTTAAGATCCAATGAGCCCTTCCCAATGCCTATATGACCAGCTTCCTTTCATGAGTCTCTATGGTTACCAATCTAGAGGTATCCTTGCATCCAAAGTGAGTTTGAGTGAAAGTTGACTTTGAGAGAACTCAAGCAAGTGGAACACCTACCTTCTGGGGGTGTATCCCTCTTGTATTGGTGAGAAATTGTGATTAATCTTACAGATTTCAAGCTTGGCAGATTTGATTTTCAGCAGCAGTGTTTCTCAAATCTACAGCTCATTACATGGTGTATTTGATCCAAAATTTAGATATTTTGTTTCTCTACAGCTAATCTACACTTCCACAGTCTTGAGTTTATTATAAAAATAATCTACACGTAATCCCACTATAGTGGGAGGTTGTTGCCCCTTGAAAATGGGATTTTAGATTTAATCACTAAAAGAAGCAATTATAAAATTGAGAAAACTTGTTGTAAGGGGACCAGTTCTACGACCTGTACTGTAGGAATCCTGCACGGGTGCAGCAGTTATCCAAAAATTAGGAATCAGACTCATATTGTCAAATTGTAGAATGAGACAAAACCACCAAGTTTGTTGTAAAGTTAATGACCACATTGCTAGCAGATAGTATCATCAAATATTGAGGCTATACTGCCAAAATAATGAGTCAATTTTAACAGAATTTCATTATATCAGCACTTTATGGCACTTTAAGCAATTGCTTGCAAATCCTTTTGATAAACCCTAGTACATCTTATTGGATTTATAAAAGAGAGCAAAGAGGTATCGATTCATTCATTGAGTCTTGAATCAGCAGGTAGCAGTTTAGGGGCATTTTCATGTAGCACTGAGTCTCTATTGCACCGATACAGTTGTTTGACTAGCACAAATGTTAATTTTGAAGAACTTTGAAACTCTTTCAAAGATATACAAAAGTAGAGGAATCACAAGTATGCAGATAGCTCAAATGGGGGTAATGCACCACTTCAAATTTGCATTTTCTAAAACAATCTTGGCTTAATACTTGGAAAAAACAATGACTATGGATGTAGATCCACCTTTAATAGGGGATATCTAGACTAATGGGTTATGGAACTTCACAATGGAATGCTACCATAGCCTCTACTGGTTTATTAATTGAATTAACCAAATTAATTGGAAAAGTTGTGAATTTAAGATCCAACGAGCCCTTCCCAATGCCTATATGACTCGACCAGCTTCCTTTCATGAGTCTCTATGGTTACCAATCTAGAGGTATCCTTGCATCCAAAGTGAGTTTGAGTGCAAGTTGACTTGAGAGAACTCAAGCAAGTGGAACACCTACCTTCTGGGGGTGTATCCCTCTTGTATTGTTGGGAAATTGTGATTAATCTTACAGATTTCAAGCTTGGCAGATTTGATTTTCAGCAGCAGTGTTTCTCAAATCTACAGCTCATTACATGGTGTATTTGATCCAAAATTCATATATTTTGTTTCTCTACAGCTAATCTACACTTCCACAGTATCTGTTTTGAAAAGGAAAAGTTTTGATTGGTAATTCATAAGATTTTTGTTTTCAGACAAATAATGAACACAGAGAACAATAAGAATTAGTATCATCAAATATTGAGGCTATAATGCCAGAATAATGAGTCAATTTTAACAGAATTTCATTATATCAGCACTTTATGGCACTTTAAGCAATTGCTTGCAAATCCTTTTGATAAACCCTAGTACATCTTATTGGATCTATAAAAGAGAGCAGAGAGGTATCGATTCATTCATTGAGTCTTGAATCATCAGCTAGCAGTTTAGGGGCATTTTCATGTAGCATTGAGTCTCTATTGCACCGATTTCAAAGATATACAAAAGTAGAGGAATCACAAGTATGGAGATAGCTCAAAATTTTCTAAAACATTCTTGGCCTAATACTTGGAAAAAACAATGACTAAATGGGAGTAATGCACCACTTCAAATTTGCATTTTCTAAAACATTCTTGGCCAAATACTTGGAAAAAACAATGACTATGGATGTAGATCTGCCTTTAATAGGGGACACACTAGAGTAATAGATGGCTCTTGCCCAAAGGATTCTTTTTACTTTCCAACTCCAACTCCAATTGGTTGAGTGGTTAATTTATCACCTTCTAAACTATTAATAATTTCAATGTCGAATTCAACAACAGTGTATTGCGCCATATAGAAACAAGTGAAGGAACATCACAGTTCTCAAGGAGGCATATCACTCTTGAGTTATAGAAGAAAGGGCTCATACAGGCCGGCTAGCTTTAGATAAGGCATCCACCACCACCAGCTAATCTGAGAGGCATGTGTGGCCAGATAAAGAAAGACTATTGTAAATTCTATTTCTGAGTTTGACTTAGGATAAAGGAAATTGTATTCCTAAGTTTGAGTCACTTGCAAAACTTTTTAATAAACCCTAGTACACCTTATTGGGTCTGCAAGAGAGAGCACAGAGGTACGGATTCATTCATTGAGTCTTGAATCAGTAGCTAGCAGTTTAGGGGCATTTTCATGAAGCACATTGTTTTCATGTTCAGAATTAATAAAGGTAGTGACAAGTTTGGACAGATCCTTACTGAAATCTGTTTGCCACAAGTTGGAAATCTTCTACAAACATCCTCCCGGACCCAGGTAGTCTATATACATACATTCTGTTGTTTACCATTTCAAGGGTACTCACCTGCAAGAAAGAACTAGACAGACCTGGAGCCCCTCTGTCTATTTATTCCCTAATGCAACCCATACAAAAAACACCACTAGTAAATTATTCCACAGTTTGCGTAGTGTAATATGCTTAGCTCAAAAACAAGTCACTTAGTTTTTAAATGACTACTTAGTTCAAAATAGTAATCTTGAATGACTAATTAGAGAAGAAGCCAGTTAGTTCTTGAATAAGTAAGTAGTTCAAAAAAGTAATCAGATAAGAAAAGAAGTTCCAAAAAAGTGATCAAATAAGAATACAAATATATTATATGGATATCCAGGTCTTGAATGACTACTGAGCTCCAAACAAAAATTCTTCACAAGCTTATGAAAAAAATTCATACTTCTAGTTCTTCTTGAGCAGCATGTTACATAGGGTAAAATAAGTCATTATGTATGCACAATGACGTCCGAACTATCCAACAGGAAGCTGTTGTGTACATGGAAATCTCGTAAGCTGTACATAACATCAGTAATGTCTTCTAGATATTTCTCATATGTCAGTCCTGTTAGAGATGGAAAAAGTTCTAAAACCAAATTTCCTTTTAGGATGCACTTGTACTGAACATTTGCTTATGTTTGGATGATGCAATGCAATTGTAAACAATGTCGATATGTCTTTAACTCTTGACATGTGGAACAGTTAAGTTGATCTGTGGAAACTGTTCCAAATGTGTCTGCTGGAACAGAGCAATTGTTGCAGATTGTGACAAAAGGTTCTGCATGTATATCTGCTATCATTAACATTCCTTTAACCTACTTCATGTTGCAGTACAGTTTTAAGGTTAGATATTGTAATAAAAAAATACTACAAGGACGATAAATGAAAGAGGATAATTTAGGAGAATATGTTGCAGTACAGTTTTAGCGTTAGATATTGTAATAAAAAACATAATTTGGAAGAATAGCAAATAATTTAGCAAAATAACAAATAAAGAATTAGAAATTATATTTTGTGGACTAGGAAACAACCTTTTTTGTTGACATAGCTAATTTGCTGAGGTCTGCAAGTACTCTGTTCGAATTGACGGCTGTTATGAAGGTGGATTTGCATGTGCGTAGAGATCCGTAGTCTTTTCCTCTGACAAGATTCCGAAACAACACCATTGGTGCTTCTTGTTTTGAAATTTGTTTTTGTATTAATTTGAAAATTGGTTGAAATGTAGTGAAAAGATAAACCTGCATTGCAAAATGTACCAAGTGTTAACACTAATGCAATTGCTTCTAAGTAAATGTAAAAAAGTATAAATGGTTGAGTTTGTATATACCGTAGCTTTGTCTCTTTGAGATTGGCCATCCTTGATATTTAGGACATATTGACCACCTCTTTCTTTAGCTGATGTTACAAGACCAGCTACTGTACCGATTGCAAATCCAGTTGTGTTTGTGAGTTGGCTAATAGTGGTTGTCGGTACAAATGTGTATTGCGTACACACGACTGGGATAGTTTTGAGATAATGTGGCACATTGAGTGTGATTGCCATATTCCCTTTGCTATCCACTAGGTCAGCACGTAACAATTGAATGCCGTGTATTTGATCAACCATTGTTTTATAAATGACAAGAACGTCCCCGTGAAAGATTCTTCCCAGTTTCAGGCTTTTCAGATCCTGTATTGTGATTGGAGTGCATAGTTCATGGTTGGAGCTTAGTTCAGATTTCTTTTCATGTTTTTGCCTGTAGAACAATATTAAAAAGAATCTGAATTAGCATAATCTTTGTATTATGAAACTTGTAAGAAAATATTTAAAGGTTATTTAGTTACTTTTTCTCAGTTTCTGAGATGTTGGAAGTTCCTGGGAGAGCGCAATCCTCTGGAGCAGTCCCTGGAGAAGTAGTTTCTTCGTGTTGTCTTTTCATGTTAGTTACCTGTACACATATGAGTACAAGCTATTAGGTTTATAAGAAAAATGTGTTCGATGTAATTCTAGATCTGTGCATAATACTATTCTCTGTGTTGTTACCTTGATTAGTTTGTGCAAAGTGTTGCAAGGTAGCTACAAGACATAGACTTTCAGTTGGATATGAAGTTTAGCAAATTGTAGAGAAACTTGTGTACCAGTGCTACATTGATTTTGCAGTGAGAAAAGCAAGAGTGCAAAAAGGTGGAAAACATAGCAAATTGTAGAGAAACTTGTATACCAATGCTAGATTGATTTTGCCGTGAGAAAGCCAAAAGTGCAAAAAAATTTGTTGTGGGTAAACCAAGAGTGCAAAAAGTGGGAAATATAGCAAATTGTACAGAAACTTGTATACCAATGCTACATTGATATTGCAGTGAGAAGGCCAAAAGTGCAAAAAATTGGAAAACATAGTTTTTGTTTTATGGCATGTTTAACAGATTACAGAGGAAAGGATCGTTAGAGCTGTAGTAGCGCATAGAGTATGCCATGATCAGACCAATATGCCCATGTTACATTTATTTCACACTATTTTATAGGAAAAGTTGTCCATATATGGTCTATTATTGTTTTCCATTGCGGAGATAGTTTGCTTGTTATTTCTTGTAAGTTTTCCATTTCCATAAATTGTACAAAGTTTTTGCTGCGAACTGTTTGTTGTTTGATGTCAATGTTGAGATCACCAATAACTAAAAAAACACAATTAGTATATGTAGTTTGCGATTTTGCTTCCTTTATTATTTGCATTATCGTGGATACTTGTTCAAATGGTGCTGCATAAATGTTCATTAAGCAAATCGGCTGCTGAAAGTACATGTCAATTAGGGTAAGCTCTATTTTGTTTTTGCAAAATGTCTTTATTGCCTTAATAGGTATTTTTTTGTTTATGCAAGTAAGAATTCCATGTGTCGAATGTGCAATGGCAAAATTGAATGATAAGAATTCTTTGTCTACTGGCGGAATGTAGAGATGAGTTTCTTGAAAACAAAGGATCATATTGTCCATTAAGTCATTGTGGTGAATCACGTCACTAAGGTGTGCACGTAGACTACGTGTATTTAGACTTGCAATTGACAAAAGATCCTTGTTGTCATATTTCTTCTCTGCGAATTCTAGTTTCCATGCAGCAATTGTTTCTAGCTGTGTCATTTCATTGATTATCTTGTTTTTGATATGGAAGTTTTGTTGTGTCAGTTTGTTAATCAAGTATAGTGACTCGATAGTTCTAACACGTGATAATGCATTGTAGACTAGACCATGTTTTGTGACACTAGTTGGGTCAAATGCAAGTTAATCTAATGTCAACCCTTGTGTTCGGTGTATTGTTCATGCACAGGCTAATTGGATTGGAAATTGTTTCCGAATTGTAATTTGTAATTTGTTATGAGACATTGCTAGCGATTTTGCAATTCGCAGGATTGGTGTCCAATTTGGCAATATATTTATGTTGTATAGTTGTTTGAATTTGTTTCTTTTTTGTTTGCTAATTTCTGTGTCTGAGAATTCTATCCAGACAATGTCAGGTCCGTTGTTATTAGATGAATAGGATTTGAAAATCCCTTCAGCACCATTAACCAATCCATCGCTTGTATTGCAATTTCCTGCATATAGTTCAACTAACATGTTTTGTTTAACTGTGATTGTTGATGGCAATGAGATTGCTTTATCAAAAGAAAAATAGCTCGATCCAGAAGTCTCATAGTTATCAATTACAAGTACCGTTATTTGTTCTCCCTCTGTTAGAGAAAGCATTTTTGCATTGTGATTATGGACATCTTTGTTTCGATAGAAAATGTATGGGAAAACTGGGCTTAAAGGTGCCATCCTATAACAGTTATTGTTTACATAAGCAATATCTTGATCTATTTGCATCTTTAATCTCATCCTGTTTAGTACATCGATGAACAATGGGTCTTTTTGGCGCATTGTTGTGTGCAATTGATAACATTTTATTTTCTCTGGCCAAAAGTCATATGGAATTGTGTTTTTGTGGATTTTTGGGTTTTCAAAGATTAGAGAATCTCTGACTGGGTTCGCCTAGTAAAGATCACCAAAGAATATGATGTCAACATTAGCAAAGTATGAAGTTGGTGTGTGTAAGATTTGTCAGAGTCGCTTGTCAATTTGATATGGTGTTGTTGCACCAACAAGCGATGCCTCATCTATGAGGAGTACACGCAATTGTTGGAAATGCTTCGATAATGTGTCTAATTTTTCATTGTTTAGCGACGGGAAATCTTCTTTGCTAAAGGGCAAATAGAATGCAGAATGCAATGTCACACCACCAGCATTAAAGGCAACTTTGCCCATGTGTGCAGTGATTATTCCTATTAGTTGTGATGGGTTATAAGGCAATGCCACATTGTGTATGCGTACTAAGGATTGGAAGTTTTCCTCAGCTGTGTGTGTCTTTCCTGTTCCTGCACCTCCTATTAATAACAAATAGATTAGTTCGTCTGGTCTGTACAATTTTCTTGTTATAACATCAGTCACTATGCTTGCTTGTTCTGTGTTTAATTGACGCATTAATTCATAGTACTCTACGTCTTCAAGTATATGTGGTTTTTTGACGATTTCATATGGCCTTGTAGATCGTAGAGCAAACTTCTTTGTATCTTGGAAATGTTCCAAGTCATTTTGGAAGTCATAGTTTTCGTATTTGTCATCTATTGATTTGTTAAAAGTTGTGGTTTTTGTTTCATTTGATCTCAAACTATCTATGTCAAATATTTGTTCAGTTTTTGTTTCTACTCTGTGCATTGCATCATCTATGTTACCCCATGTAGTTGTTGTAACAAATTTGAACTTTTGTTCATTTTTCTTGACTATTTCTTCGAATGCAAGATATTCAGATTGCCAACTTGTGTGATGTTGCTTAATTGCAATTTCACTTACTCGATAGGGGTAGTATAACATTAATTGCTCTCTACAGTGGTTTTCAATGTCCTTGTATTTGTTATAGCTAATAGATCGAATGACATATGGTCTACTTGATTTTCTATGTTTTTGTCCTTTCTTTGTATAACTAGATGCAAATTCCGCTAAGCATACAAGTTCAATAGCGGTAGGTCGTAGAACATAGTAGTCAATAATTGATGGGCACATTATGTCTTCTAAGTCATCTGCCTCCTTTTGCAGGTCCTTTTTCCTTTTAAGAACAAATGCACGATCATCCACAGGAGATGTGTTAATGAATACACACTTTCGTGAACTACAATTTAGTGGAAGTGATAACACAATATGCACTACTTGTTGTGCAGACATTTGTTGCAAGTTGACCAAAGCTTTCCCTAAAGAACTAATGGTCTTTAGGATATCAGATTTTTTTTTCACATGATCTTCGCGTATGTTTTTAAATGTCCTCGTCAGTGTTCTGTCTTCTTTCGTCATATACGAACTGCAATACATTGCAGCTGCATATGAGTCAAGTACAAATTGGGAATCAGTGTTTGCAATCCAAATTCCCGGAATGTGTTTTGCAAAGCTATTTGTCCAGGTGTCAACTGGTTTTCTTTGCAATAAGAGTGTTGTTCGATTTAGTGTACATTGGATGGCATGTATGTATTCATTCTGTACTAGTCCAAGGTTGGCCAAAAAGCTATCAAAGGTATCATTTTCATTCTATCTTGTGTTGTTTATTGTTTCAAAGATTAGCTTTGCATGTGTTTTTGTTCTATCACTATCGAATTCAAGAGGCTCAAGTATTTTTGTTGCTTTCATGGGTGGTATCGGGAAATTAAATCTGCAATTAGACTTTGCATGCTTCCTACAACTTTTTGTGTGACAACGGTGTTGTAGAGCTCTAAGTTCCTTTGCAAGTAGGAATGAATTAGTTGAGAAGTAATTGTCAACGAATTGTTCGACTTGAATGATTGCATTCTGACGATAGATTGGTGCAGATTTTATCCAAAGTAAACCATGTTCATGTTCACTTCCCCGATTTTGGAATTCAGTTACATAGAAGTGGTCATTGAGTTCTCCATAATACTTGTGATCATGAGATATCAATTGATGTAGTGCGTCCCTCCGAGATCTATAGTAATGTACACAAGTAACAGGGTCATTTATTATTAACGAGCTAGGTTCATTTTCATCAAGTTCATTTGTCTTTGGTTTTCTAGTATTCTGTTTTATGTCTCTCAATGCATCCATTAAAGGATCCCAAAGATGCTCGGCACTGCTAAAGGAAACAAAGAAAGTGGGCGGCCCTAGTTTTCGAATCATTGCATAGAGTTTGTTCTGTATTTGCTGGTGGTAGTTAGGCGAGGTACGAATTGTTTTTAGATCCATGTACCCAATGTCAGAATTTAAAATACAATCTAGGTTTGGTTTTGACTTAACGTCTCTTGCAACTAGTTTTCTACCTTTCAATTGCCCTTTTCTAATTCCAATCCACATTGTATTCAAGACTTGATTTATGATAATGCGAGTTGCTTTATAAAACAAGTTTGTAGTATGATAAGCAAAATCGTGGTTTTTCTGCAACACTTCCCAGTGACAAATCTTTTGATATGTAAAGTTTTTGGAGATCTCAACTGGGCGTTTGTTGCCATAGAAAAGCGACGGAAAACTCATTTCTTCTGAGTACTTATCTCTGAAGATTCCTAATGGCATGTATCCGTAAGAAGGTGCAATGTTAATTTGTCTATTAACAAGGTCATAGACAGTGTGTGCATCAATGAATCCATGCACCAATGTTTTTGTCGTTGGTTCATCGTTTCCTTGGCTATCGTCTTCACTATCATCAATGTCACTTGAACTTTAATATGCCTCTTGGTTTTGTAGGAATGCCTCTTTCCAATTGTCATCTATGGTAGTGTTCTCGAGCTTGTAAATCAATCTTTTGCATAATTGTTTTAATGCTTTCATCACTTTGTGATTGTTAACTCGACCAAATGCATATGCACTTTTGAATCTTAAACTCTTTTTGAGAACAACGGAAATCGTGTCAGTGTCTTTTATAGTTTGGGGCAATGCAAATTGAATTCTAGAAATATTTGTGGGGACATTGATGACTCCTCTAGTTAAGCCTAGTTGCGGCTTCTTATGTCAATGGCCCATTTCTTTTATTTGCAAGAAGGGCAATCTTAATGCAACTAGCCTTTCTTCCAGTTCAGTGAGTTTTGTGAGTGTTCTAGTGGCATTGTTTCTTCTTATTTGTTCTGGAACTGCATATTTAGCAATTGTTCCATGTTCAATTGCTTTTTTGCAGTGTTTACAAATGTAGCCATCTTGAACACGAGATTTAACATCCTCGAAACTAGTTGATAGTTTCCTAATCTTATTTTGTCTTGTTTGATTTCCTTGCTGCAACAAGCAAATGTCTCTTTTGAAAAAGGTTCTTTCACATGATGAACAATTGAAAATAGGTGTGTCACTTATTTGTCTTTGATATATTTCATCAAACTTCGATAATTGTGTTAATTTGTTTGTTGATCTTGACTGAACCGATAGGCTAGATTTTCCTGATTTCTTTGATTGTGTTGAAAGCTCCTTTGATCTTGTTACAAATGGATTGTAGTCCACGTGTTCTATGACTATTTCTTGTTTCATTGTTGCTGTGTTGAATGCGAGTCTTATCTTATGTGTTTTCAATTTTTCCCGTATAATGCCTTTAAGCAAACGCAAAGATAAACGTTTCCTCTGTTTGCCTAATGGACAAGAGTTTACAGTTTCTGTTTGCGGGTTGGGCATAATATGTTTTTCCAAGTTTCTAAGTGGTCGAAACGTTAGTGTCTCGCTAACATGTTCTGTGTTTTCTAGAACTTTTGTCTGTTTGCCTAATGGACGAGAAGTTATCATTTATGTTTGTGCGTTGTTTCTAATATGTTTTTTCAAGTTTCTAAGTGATTGAAATCTCAGTGTCTCACTAACATCTGCTCTGTTTTATAGAACTTTTGTTTTTTTGCCTAATGGACGAGAAGTTACCATTTCTGTTTGTGCATTGGTTCTAATATGTTTTTCCAAGTTTCTCAGTGATCGGAATCTCAGTGTCCCACTAGCATCTTTTTTGTTCTCTAGCACTACTTCTTATTTCATTGTAATTTTGTTATATTGAATGCCTATTTTTTTCCTTTT
>APFE030063828.1:5920-19032 GCA_000404065.3 Pinus taeda
AAGTGAGCCATTAGCTTTATACTTGTTCTTGTAGACCCACTTGCAGCCAATTGGTTTGGTTCCTAATGGAGGATCAACTAGCTTCCAAGTGTCGTTCTTTATGAGGGCATCATACTCCTTTTGCATCGCTTCTTTCCATTCATCATGAATGTAATAGTACGAAAATAAATATCTAATTAACTTTTCTAATTAACATTAAATTTAAATTAGAGTGGCACTTACCTAGCCCAATAAACATGTAATTAATAAACTAAATTCAACTATGAATAGTGCTTACCTGTGGTAGAAGTAGGCTTACCGCAACAAGGTTTTGGGGACGACTCTCCACCCAACCGTAGGCTCAATTGTGCAAGGAATTGCTACAACTGGCCACCCTCGAGCCTTCAATCAACGTACTACTGCCAGTGACTCCTATGTCTTAGAACACCATTCTCCCAAGAGAATGAAAGATAGAATCTCGGAAAGATGGATTCCTCCCATCCTCCTCACCATCTAATAAATAGAGCAAACATTGGATGGAAACCACATGCACACACTCCATGTGTCTACATGTGACTTTGATTTTTAACTTTCTTGTTTTATTTCTTTACTTTTCTTTTGATTTTTAGCTTTCTTGTTTTATTTTCTTTTTTTTGATAGCTTTACTGATTTTTTTGTTGTTTTATTTCTATTTATTCTTATTTAGAGCTTTAGTATAGTTATTACTATTTCTATTTTTATTTTTATTATTATTTTCTTGTATATTTTAAATATCATTTATTATTTAACATTAATGATTTATTTTATTATTATTAAATGATTTATTATTTATTATTTATATTATTATTATTTTATTTATTTATTATTTATTATTAAGGGGAGGGATATTACATACTCTCCCAGTTTAAGGAACTTCGTCCCAAGTTATGTTGAATTATGCATTATTTATTATTTATTCTTTTATTTACTTCATGTTGCCAACACCCTCTGCTAAACTAGTATAACCAATAGGCATCGAAAGTCCCCAACACCCCGGGAAATCTCAAGGAATCCCTGTCCTTTTTCCAACTTTCGGCACCAGGCTAAGCCTGACCCGGTCTATATCCTAGTCCAAGGCTGGCCCCAAGTCTCGTGCTTGACTCAGACCTCATTTGCCCCAAGGTAGGCATCCAGTTTGGTACTCAATGACCCCAGGCATATCGCAAGGCTGGCCCACTCCCTCCACAACTACTAAGGCGCACAACCCCATGCATTGAAGTCCTTTACATCCCTTCCAGACTTCGACATCCAAATCCAATAACAGGCACCTAGCCTAGAACATCAGGCACTTGGTCTCCTCAAGATGGTCCCATATCTCTTCAAGAGCTATCCATCAAGAGATATATAGAAGACAAAGGAACCACTAGCATATGTAGTGTTGATTGAGTTTTGTCCCCAGCCCATATGGTGTTACTTATTCTCCCTCATGCGTATGGGCTTGCACAAGATCATCAAATAAACTGGCCCTCTCGGCCCATTTGTGGAGTTCTGTGAATCATCACACCCAACATGCAACCAATGCATTAACCATATCATCATAGTATCATAGGAAATAATCCACTTGCCAAGTCTTGCTGATACATGTAATCTAAATGGCAATTGCAATGCAAAATTAAATTTATGAGAAGATCATATTAAGAGAGTCGTGTTCTTGCAATAATAGACTAGAGAAATGCCAAGCAACTGCTATCGCTAAAGGAAATGAGAGCAACAATCCAACCCAATTAGTGAATAATATGATCAATATTCAAGGAATGTTATCTCTATGTTTTTAGATTAGATTGAACAGTGAAATAATGAACAGATGCTAGCGAACCATGATCATCTAAAGGTACCAAGATATCAGAGTTTATCCATTGTGAATTGGAACAGATTTCACTATTTTAGAGCACTTTTATTGGTAGCAGATTTCAACTTCAATTATCCAAATACTTCAAGTGCTATGTAAACTGTGTTGTAAAATGAACCGGTGGTGAGTAGTTACACCAACATTAAATATTTGTTACAAAAAACATGTCGGTATACCATTTCAATAGTGCAATATTTCAGATAATTATACATCGTCAATTATGGTAGATTATCACCATCCAAGATTACAAGATTATATACTTTTCCAATGAATCAATGAGTCATAAAAAAACAATATACTTTTAATTAGGTGAGTCATTTAGAATTTCGCTTTGTTATATGGTTGTAATGGAGAGAACCGTTGTAGTTGATTATAGCACTTTTTATGTTTAGAAAATGATAAGCGGATGCAAGCAGAAACAATTCAAGAAAATGAGATAGTGGTTTTACCATGTAATGAGATTCTAATGCGAACAAAGAACCAAGGAATCTGCTGTCTATAATGATGCATGAGAAAACTAATGAAGAACTAATGAATGCACCAAACTTTAAGTTATACCAATGTTATTATGTTGTCAAGAATTCGATTGTTGTAGCTTATTGCCAAGAATATATCAGTCCTTAGATACCAAATTAAAGCAAAACTACAATGTGATGTGAGTCACTAGATGATCCAATCAATCCCCAATTCACTTCTCAAATGATCACTGGGTGCAAGATAAGGAGTACTAATGATCTAGATTCAAGCTTAGTGCCAAATGCAAAGGTAATATATCATGGTAACGTCAAGATCATACCTATATCTGACCTCTAAAAATATTAGATTTCTAACAGTGAAATCAAGTCACCCGCATATGCATGCAATGATAGCCAAACACTGTAATGAGTCACTCAATATCAAGATTAATCACTGAAGAAGCATAAATAAGAGCCAAAATACTTAGATTATTGCTGTTATAATTATGCAGTGAATTTTTAACCAGATATGTATTAACCATGCCAAATTTATACAAAGTTTTGAAGATTCTTGATTCATTTCAATATACTATTTTGTATATTTTTCCCCTACTGCACGGCATGCAATCAACCATTGCCAAATTTGAAATTGTGTGATTGATCAAGCAAATTGTCAATAATCACTAATTTTGTAGTATTAAAACTCAGAGAATTGTCTCAACATAAAATCAAAATTCCAATGAGTAAAGCTTAAGAATATTAGTGGCAGTATTATTTTAAGAAGGTACTTGAATTATGAAAGAAAATTCACCATGACTTTTGAAATTATATGTCACACCAATATTAAGTGTACAGATTCATGACCTTATGTGCTAGGATAAATTGAAATTATGTGTTGTAGAGTGAAATATTTTGAGTATCTGTTTAAGCAATCATAACTTATGTTAGAAGAATTAAATGCACTGCTTTTAACAAAATAAATCGTTTAAACAAATTTATTGAATGTATCTTGAGATTCTTATGGCTATTAAATGATTACTTTAAGGAAATTTAAGAAATAAAACAACCAAAGAAATATTCCACACTATAAAGAAGAGACACAGCCACCAGACCCAAAATGGACCAGATGGCTGGGAAGGTTATCCCTCCCCAACACAAAATAAAATCATTTTATTAACTATATGGCCTGCTTGCAAGCACACCCACAAAGGCAACACCATCCCTTAAATTACAATACATTTAGCCATATTAATTTCCCGGATAAGACATAAAATTACCTGCATAAGAAATAAGACATAAGATTGTAAGCTTGTGGCCATGGCTATGCGTGTTCCTAAAAATTCCATTGTTCCTTTTGACAACAATGTCGAGAAATCTGCACACACTATAAGATCAATAGTACCATTTACAGAATCAATAGTACCCTTTCCTCATCTAAGGTAGGTAATTGTTCCTTCAACAATTATATAGAATTGGTATTTGTATATACTCGTTTATCCAAGTATTCACACTACTAGTACCGGAAGAAGAAATTATACAACGATATTTTTTTTCAAGGACTGTTGTATTGTGGGGCAGAGATGGCAACAGAATTAGTCAAGATCAGATTGCTTCCAGAGGGTAAGTGACACGCTGGTTAATATATATATATATAATATATAAATATATATAATATATATATATATATATATATATATATAATATATATGATTAATAAATAAAAATAAAAAAATACAAAGAAAATCATTGGCATGTAATAAACAGTGAAAGAAAATGTACTTCTCATACCTGGACGGCTTATAAATCTTATCTCACTGACTATTAATTCAATCAAGCATCGGTTGATATTGAGGCCAATTCATGTGTAATCATTCTCAAAGTCACATTATAGAATTTCCAATAGTATTTCCTTGTACACTTCATGCTTGGTGCTTTTCATTAGTCATAGTGTCTTTCTTTTTCCAAAAGTTAAACAATCATTATCATAACAACTAAATAAATAAGAACCATATGTGCATCACTATCCTCATACCATCATATCATGAAACCTAATCCCAACATTATATTCAACAACTCTATTTTGACATAATAGTTAACTAAAACCATAACTGAAATCATAACGTATGATTTAGATGTATCAATAAATTTAAACAATAAGACATTATTTATATGCTCCATAAAAATATCTACCTTAGCTAAGTTATGCAGTCTTATCTAGTTCACCACACAATTTAATCAAAGGAAAGTCATTAAAATAGCATTTGCATCTTCCCAGGTAGCTAACCCTCTGCTATATTGGTTCCACTACTTATGGTTGACTTCTTCTTGTTATTTGTGAAATCCTCACTTGCTCATCTTAAGTATCTTATCTATTGCTTGTTTCAATTCATCCCTTCATTCTATGTTGGTCATAGTTATGACTCATGAGGGCTACCATTTGTTATTTTCATTATAAATTTTACAAATTCCACCTTTTCCTTTAGCCCATAGGGTAACTTTATCAAATCTACATTGCTAAATTTCTTGTTTAGTTATAACATCCATTTTCTTAACCTTGGCGTAAGAATAAGAATACTTCACATAAAAAGAATGTTTTATTATACAAACTACATCTCTCCTTTATGTAATATTTATTAATATAAAATAATTTCCTATCCATGCGTGCCTATTTCAAAAGGAATGATAATTAAAGAAACTAAACTTAACATTTTTATATTAAAAAATGTAAAAACCTTAAAAATAAACCATAATCTAAAAATATAACCTCTATTTACATTATATGTACTCCATATTTAAGATTAGTTTTAATTTAATTCATAACTTTATTTAATTCATATATACATTATATAACAACCTAATATATTTAAACATAATATAATAATATCAATATCACAAGCAATATTTAACCTATACATAATTTTTTTTTTTATATATTATATATTAGTTATGAAAGTTCATCACAAGTATTTACCCTATTTCTATACACTACCTCTTTAATTATAATTAATATATTCTATAAAGTTTCCTCATATATATCTTCATTTTATACCTAAATTACTAATTATAACCATTTACCTAAAATTTATATTTTCAAAATATTAAATAAGAAACCTTATATATTTATATGTATATCACCAATAATTTCAGTTTAAACTCATGAATCTGTAACTTTAACTGCCTAAGCCAATATATAATTATAGTGACTTTTTGAGATCGTGGCAAATGATAAGATAATTCTAGATGCAAAAATAATATGTCACCAAAATTGTATTGTTAAACTGTTGCAAAGGTTGCAAGAACCATCGAGCTTATGACAACCCGTTCCTAGATTTTATTTAGACAATGTGATTGTAGTTTCCATGTGGGAAAAACATGTTTCTAATTACACTAAGGCTTTGTTCGCAGTCAAGGCCCAATAAATTTCAAAAATAATTCGCTCTGATTTCAGTAATAGTAGCGTAAAATAATTGAAAATGAAATGAAAATAGTTAACTTGAGAAAAAGAAAAAAAATGGAAAAATTTACGTTGACAAATTGCAAATACGATCAATTGTTGTAGTGGGATAGAAGAGGTTTGAGAAAACTTCTATTGCCAAAAGGCTGTGAGCATACAAAACTGTCCAAATTTTGGCTAGATTAACCTTGCCGGAATGAATTCAATAAGTTGGGTGAATTAAACTTAAATATTACAAAAGGAAGCAAAGGACCACCTTTAATAAGGTAAATTGTATGCATCCAAAGTTAAAACTAACCATTTTTAGCCATCCATCATATGTCCTCTAAAAATAGTGAAATTAGTCGTTTTAGTGAATATCAGTAGAATTTTTATCCAACACATAAATAATGAACTCCGTATCTCTGTATTATAATTTTCATGTGGCAGTGCTACTTAAAGTGAGATCCCAACTCCACAAGTTCGTGATAAGAAATTAAAGGAAAATTATTTAAGCCTAAATGGCCACCACTCTGAGTCACATGTGAAGCTCAGGTTTTGTCGTTTGAAGGTTCTGTTAAACTATGAAAAGCCACAATCATACGTTGGGAGCCACCACTCATATTTAGTGTTGCAATTGAATGTTAAAAAAAAAAAAAAAACTATGTAGAATCAAGATCCAATTGGGAATAAATTCTATATTTATGTGTCTGAGGCGAATTGTGACGCACACATGTTTCCGTTATCACTAAAGGGTTGTGAGCTGCTTGATGTTGTAGAAGAAAGCGTGGATCAATACATATCTCCACATCCATGGGGCAGTAGGCCAAAAATGATACCAAGAAAAAGCATAAAATTGCGGAAGAAAAACATTAGAATCTCGGAAAGATGGATTCCTCCCATCCTCCTCACCATCTAATAAATAGAGCAAACATTGGATGGGAACCACATGCACACACTCTATGTGTCTACATGCGACTTTGATTTTTAGCTTTATTAGTTTATTTCTTTACTTTTCTTTTGATTTTTAGCTTTCTTGTTTTTTTGATAGCTTTACTAATTTTTTTATTGTTTTTATTGTTTTATTCATATTTATTCTTATTTAGAGATTAGTATAGTTATTACTATTTTTATATTTTTTAATTTATTTATTTTCTTGTATATTTTTTAAATATCATTTAACATTTAAGATTTATTTTATTATTTATTATTAGTGATCTAATATTTATTATTTATATTATTACTATTTATATTTTATTTATTATTATATTATTATTTATTATTATTCATTATTAAGGGGAGGGATATTACAATGAGAAGCAACTTCTTTGAAGAAAGTTGGTTCAAAATCTATAGAGAAGTTCAATTCACAATCATAAGAAACATCCATATCAACAGGTGAATTAGAGTCATGTACATCACCTCCATTTTGTCAGTTTGAATTTCTGGTTCCTGTCTGTCCAACTTCATCAGGATGAACATGAACACTTTCAAGTGTCTTTGTCACCCACTTTGGGGAACCTTTTTTAGATGGTCCAGGCCGCTCCGTTGATTGAGTTGGGACTGAATCAAGATTGAGTCTCCCAATTCTATCAATTACATCACTTAAAGCATCATCCGTTGTTGGAGTTTCATGCGGGGGAGAGTGTTCTTCATAAGAAGATTCCACATGTTGATCTAGTATAGGAATCCCCCCTACAAGATGTGAAATCTGATTATCAAATTATTGAAATGATTTTGCTTTTGCGAATCTATCCAAGCGATCAAGTTGTCGCTCAACAACATTGTCAGTTTTGTATGATTCAAGGAAAATTACATCTCTAGATACAACAAATTTCTTATTTACTTCATCATAGAGGCGGTATGCTTTGGAGGTGTTTGAATATCCCAGGAAGATACACTTACGACTTCTAGCACCAAGTTTGTTTCTGTGTACCTTTGGTATCAAAGCATAATAGGGGGAACCAAAGACCCTGAGATGCTTTACCGAAGGAACATGTCCATACCACATTCATATGGAGTCTTGTTTCCTATAGCATTAGATGGACATCTATTTTTTATATATGCAACACATAGAACAACATCAGCACAAAACATTATCTTTACATTTTTGAAGAAGAGCATGGATCGTACCGTATTTAAGATTGTCCTATTCATTCTTTCAGCTACACAATTTTGTTGGGGATTATAAGGCACAGTTGTTTGATGTTTGATCCCATGTTGGCGAAGATAGTTTTCAAATTAATTTGATGTGTATTCTTTTCCATTATCAATGCTAATAGACCCAATATGAGATTGTGCATCATTTTCAATCCATT
The DNA here is from genome assembly GCA_000404065.3 of Pinus taeda. Classification (NCBI taxonomy): domain Eukaryota; kingdom Viridiplantae; phylum Streptophyta; class Pinopsida; order Pinales; family Pinaceae; genus Pinus; species Pinus taeda. The sequence continues at coordinate 13,994 of APFE030063828.1, forward strand.
TATGAAAATTCTTGAATGTTTGAAAAGCATCGGATTTGTTTTTCAATAAATAAACCCAACACATTCTGGTGTAGTCATCAATAAATGTCATGATATATTTATTTCCATTTGCAGAAGGAACAGGCATTGGACCACATAAATCTGAATGAATGAATTCAAGTTTCCTATGTGCTCTTGAATGTGAATCATGAAAAGACTGTTTGCTACGCTTTCCTAGAATGTAAGTATCACATTGCTTAAGTTTCCTAGGAATTGTAGGCAAACCAACAACACCATTTTTCTTCAACAAAAGCAGACTGTCATAGTTCAAATGTCCAAATCTAGCATGCCATAATAAACTTGATGGAAGTGTACCTTCTTCATGATGAGAATTGCATGAGAAATGTTGTGCATAAGCAGAGGTTCCTTGCAGTTTGAGAAGCCTTTCTTCTTCTATTCCCCTAATGACAAGTGAGTGGTCAGATGCTTTTCTTACCTCAAGCTTGCCATCAAACATATGAATGGAGTGACCTTGCTGGCAGATGTGGACCAAGGACAACAAGTTTCTCTTGAGTTGTGGGAGATATAGAACATGATGCAGAAGAAAGTCTGGAAGACCAGACAGTTTAAGCCTGATTGTGCCAAGCCCTGATGGCTTGATTTTTTATTGATCTGTAAAGTATACTGCTCCATCAACATTGTCAGTGAAATCTTCCAAAAAATATTTTCTATGAGTCATGTGGCAGGTTGCTCCTGAATCAAGCAACCAACCATTTTTCCAAGAAGCAAGTGAAGCATTAAATGAATCTTCATTTACTCCAATGTTACATTGTGCCACAACATAGTGAGCGGATTCAGGTGCTTTACCTTTGTCTGTATCATCAATTTTATCTTTCTATTGGTTTATTTTCTGCTCAATTTTGTCCCATGGTAGCTTGCATGTAGAGGCATCATGTGATCCATTTCTTTTGCAGTGAATGCAGTGAATGCAATGCAAATATGCGTTTTCTCCTTGAGAATGTATGCCCCCCCTGCCTCTGAAATATCTTCCTCTTCCTCTTCATCCACCTCTTCCTCTTGTAGAATCTTGAGCAGGATGCTTTTCTTTATGAGCAAGGCACACAGTCCCTTAAGAAGATTCAGGGGCTGTCTTCTTTCCAAAAGCTTTCTCTCTTTCAGCAAACTTTTTCACAAGAGAGTCAAAGGTTATATCTTTGAGATTTCGATTTGCTTGCAATGACTCAAGATAATTGGAGTAAGTAGGATAAAGTGCCTTGAGAAAAGTGATAAGAGGAATATCCAATTCAACTTTAGTGGATTTGATATCATGCATTATAGACTTTACTTCAGATGCAAGAGCAAGAGGCTCATTATTTTGCAGTTCAAGAGCGAAGAGTTTAATCATAAGTTGAACAACTTCAAGTGAAAAATGTGGGTCATAGAGTTATTTCAGCTTTTGTAAGGCTTCAAAGGCAGTTGAATATGACGAAATATGGCGACTCATCTCTTCATTTACAGATGATGCGATTAATGCATAAGCTTTGTTGTTTTTGTTTTCCCAAATGACGAGCTCTTTGTCTGAGGTAGGTTTTACTAGGTCATTGTCTCCGTCTCCGACACACACTCCTTTCCACAACTCATTGAAAATGAGGATGTGTTTTATCATCCGGGACCATTCAGGATAGTTCTCCTTGCCAGTGAGAACTATTCCCACCATGGATATGATTGAATGCATTCTGTAAAAAAAAATTACTTTTGCTGATAGAAAAATACTTCTGCCAATATACAGTAAAATTGTACTCAAAAGGGCATTCTAAAAAGATTTCAAATCCACCATGTGACCCATATAAATCCATCATTATATAAATCCACCTCATATAAACCTCATATAAATCTCATATAAATTTTATATAAATCCACCATATAAATCTCATATAAACTTCATATAAATCCACCATATAAATCTCATATAAGTTTTATATAAATCCACCATTATATATGCATATGGCATACATCCCCTTTAAAAAAAACTCAATTACCATGTGACAACGTTCAAATGGCATACGTCCCCTTTTAAAAGCGTTCAATTACCATGTGATAGCATCCAACTTTCAACTATGTAACTGCGTCCAGTGTTCAACTATATGTGTTGCAGAACTGAGACTTGGCAAACTGGTGTGTGGCAGCAAAGTGCAAAACATAAATGTAATATGGGCAGCGTAAATGTAATATGGAGTCGCGACAATACACACTCGAACTTGCCTACTAGACCCCTCTTGACGTGCAACCGAAAGCTTGTTACCATGTGGGCGCACACATATATGTGAAGAGGGCATGCGAAAGCACTGGTTAAAAGCGGAACTGTGGAGAGCCAAGAGGACAGGGAGGAGCAAAACGAGCGAGTGCTCAACAAGCACCTACGATCGTGTGGAGCGGACGCAGTATCTGTATGTAAGGGTTGAGAAGGCCAAAGATCTGCTCGCCATGGACATGTCGAGGTTCGCCTTGGCAACTATAAGGGTACCACGAAGTATTTTGAGAAGAAATCAAACACTGAATGGCACTAGGTCTATGCTTTCTTGCAGGATAGAATCCAGTTGTTCATGAAATGTTTATGGACAAAGAGCACAGGTAAAGGAATATGGCAGACAGAGCGCAGGTAATGGAATATGGCAGACAAGCGTACAAGCACTCAATCACTGAATTATATGGAGAGTAGAGGAGCAGACTAGGGATTTACAAAGACATAAAGGCTAAAAAAGGAGCTGGCTCTGATACCATGTCAGGCCAAGTAGTAACTCCACAAAGCAAAAAATGATTCGAGTGTTATTCCATAAGGTAGATCTTCATTATATACATGAGGGAGAGACTATTCAGTTCATCTCCCGATGACTGTTCATATTTCTAATTTATTTATTTACATAAATTCACCCAATCACAAGGATTAGATGTCAACATTCTGTGCTAGGGACTCTAAACCACTATGTAGAAGAACTTAAGCAGTGATAGTGTTGGTCGCTTGTTCACTAAGGTGGGTGTAGTTTTGAGTATGTAGCCCCAACTGTACTATATCCACCTCGACATATATCATGTCCTTCTTGACCAACTTCTCAGGAATGATGAGGCTCATCAATAAGTACATTATCAAGGGTCATAATGCCATCCTCCAACTTTAGAACTATCTCTTGCTCACATGTATTTACATTTTTTGTTATATTATGCTTAGTGAGAAGGATAAAAAATGTTTTTCATGTCATGTAGGCTAATATGGCCTAATTGCAGGATATGGAGAAATTTTTGAGATGATTTCTATGTAGGGGCTCAAATTAGGCAGCAAGGAGAGAATCTATGGGGTTTTCCACCTCCTTAACTCCCTCAATTAGCCCAAGATCACAACGCTCTCTCTCATCAGCATAAGGTCATTGGTATCCAAGCAAGTGAAATTAATGAGGAACAAGATCCACCATTCTCGAGTTGTAGGAGACAAATATTCATATTTTCTAGGGAGATCATAATAGCTACCCTCTTGTATAAATAAGTGTGTAGAAGAGCTTATTAGGATTCAAGTTTTTGTTTTCAGCTAGGTAGCTATTAAGCTCAGGAACTTTGCACTGTTATTTGATGTATTAGACATTGATTCAATTATAATGAAAAGCTGCTTGTCGATTCATCACTGAGTTAGTTCCAGAGGGCTGAGGCTTTTGGGTTTGGGCCCAACCCAATAGCTTAGGTCCCTCTTTTGTACTTTCATCTCTTTTAAGTTTCAGAGTATTGCTTAGTTTCTTTCATTTCAATAGAGAATAATCTATCAAAATCTATGATTGCAACCTATACCCCATCTCTCTCATGGGAGCATGAATAGAAGGATTTAAAACCAAAACCCAAAAGAATTATGTTTATGATTTATTGGAAGAATATTTGTGTTATTCATCTTATTTTTCATGTTCTTGTTTTAGCTTAGGAGTTGGTTTATTGATTATATCAGAGTTTTGGCATAGATTAGATAACATTTAAATTCAACTTATGTTTTCCATTGCTAGTTGTTTCATCTTGTCAATAACAAATGGATGTATGGATGTAATGATTGCAGGGCTATTTGAATCTGCAAAAAAGGGAAGCTTCACCACCTCCATATTGGAATCCCTCACCTTCTCTTGTGAACCCCATATTTTGTCCCAAAAATTTGGGTACATGAGATCAATTTCCTAGGGTCACCGAGAGCATCCTTCCTAGTGCAAAATAGGCCTTCAAAAGGCTCTAAGCTTGGCTAGGGGATTTGGCCACCCTTCACTCATTTACCTCAACCTACATCCACATTTCCATACCCTTAAACCATCATTTTCACCTCTTAAACCTTCTTGGATTCCCTCTTGTAACATTACAAGCCTTCCTATAGCATTATAGGCCTACCTGTAGCAGACTTTTTCTTCACTAGTTTCGACCCACACTGCAACTTTGACCTAGAATAGATGCATAATGACCTCCAATTGTGATGATATGATTAGGAAAAGCTCCTCTTCAAAGCTTCCATGTAAAAGTTCCACTCTACCTTTTCTGGTGACCTCAACAGGTGAGTCATCTCCCATGAGGATGGGAGGTCCTTTGCATGCATCCAAAGAGGAATAGACTTCATTTGCAGTAGCCATATGATGTGATGCACCAGAATCTATAATCCATGCATCAGGAGAAGAATTAATTGCAACTAAAGAATGAAAATTATTACCTCTCCCATGTGGCGGATCCTCAGTTTTCTTCTTGGTTCCCTGAGGGATGTGATCCCCAAGGTTGTGCTTCTGAAGGATTTCTGCCATTTGGTCAATTTGTTTCTTCATGCAAGAGGATTCTAGATGGAATCCTCTTTGACAGTAGGTGCATCTGTTTTCTTTCTTCCCTTTCTCATTTTTCGAGCCGGAGGAGTCATTGAAGGGCTTGGTGTACCCTTCCTTCTTTGGATGGGAATGCGTTTTTCCCTTGTCTTTTTGCTGTTGATTTTTCTGACTTGAATCAGATCTGTGATGTTTATTGTGGCTGCTATCATGCAAAACAAGTGCATGCGCTTT
>APFE030063828.1:29006-58900 GCA_000404065.3 Pinus taeda
AAATGTCATGATATATTTATTTCCATTTGCAGAAGGAACAGGAATTGGACCACATAAATCTGAATGAATAAGTTCAATCTTCCTATGTGCTCTTGAATGTGAGTCATGAAATGACTGTTTGCTATGCTTTCCTAGAATGCAAGCATCACATTGCTTAAGTTTTCTAGGAATTGTAGGCAAACGAGCAACACCATTTTTCTTCAATAAACGGAGACTGTCATAGTTTAAATGTCCAAATCTAGCATGCCATAATAAACTTGATGGAAGTGTACCTTCTTCATGATGAGAAATATATGAGAAATGTTGTGCATGAGAAGATTTTCCTTGCAGTTTGAAAAGTCTTTCTTCTTCTATTCCCCTCATGACAAGTGAGTGATCAGATGCTTTTCTCACCTCAAGCTTGCCATCAACATATGAATGGAGTGACCTTGCTGGCGGATGTGGACCAAGGACAGAAAGTTTCTCTTGAGCTGTGGGAGATATAAAATATGATCAAGAAGAAAGTCTGAGAGACCAAGCAGTTTAAGACTGATTGTGCCAAGCCCTGATGGCTTGATTTTTGACTGATCTGCAAAGTACACTACTCCATCAACATTGTCAGTGAAATCTTCAAAAAAGTCTTTTCTATGAGTTATGTGACAGGTTTCTCCTGAATCAAGCAGCCAATCATTTTTGCAGGAAGAAAGTGAAGTGTTAAACAAATCTTCATTTATTCCAATGTTACATTGTGCCTCAATATAGTGAGCAGATTTAGGTGCTTTACCTTTGTCTGTATCATCAGTTTTACCTTTCTGTTGGTTTCTTGTCTGCTCAATTTTGTCCCATGGTAGCTTGCTGTAGAGGCATCATGTGATCCATTTCTTTTGCAGCGAATACAATGTAAATCTGCCTTTTCTCCTTGAGAATGTCTGCCCCCCTACCTCTGAAGTATCTTCCTCTTCCTCTTCTTCCACCTCTTCTTGTAGAATCTTGAGCAGGATATTTTTCTTTATTATCCATGCATATAGTCTCTTCAGAAGATTCAGGGACTGTCTTCTTTCCAAAGGCTTTTTCTCTTTCAGCAAACTTTTTCACAAGAGAGTAAAAGGTTATATCCTTGAGATTTCCATTTGCTTGCAAAGACTCAAGATAATTGGAGTATGTAGGATACAGTGCCTTGCGAAAAGAAATAAGAGATATATCTAGCTCAACTTTAGTGGATTTGATATCATGCACTATAGATCTTATTTCAGATGCAAGAGCAAGAGAATCATTATTTTGCAGTTCAAAAGTGAAGAGTTTAATCATAAGTTGGACGACTTCAAGTGCAGAATGTGAGTCATAGAGCTCTTTCAGCTTTTGTAAAGCTTCAAAGGCAGTTGAACATGTTGAAATGTGACGACTCACCTCCTTATTTACAGACGCTGCGATTAATGCATACACTTTGTTGTTCTTGTTTTCCCAGATGGCGAGCTCTTTGTCTGATGTAGGCTTTTCTGGGTCACTGTCTCCTTCTCCGACACACACTCCTTTCCACAGCTCATTGAAAATGAGGGTGTGTTGTACCATCCGGGACCAGTCAGGATAGTTCTCCTTGCCAGTGAGAACTATTCCTATCATAGAGATGATTGAATGCATTCTGTAAAAGGTTACTTCTGCTAATATAAAAAAACTTTTGCTGATATATTAATGCTTTTGATGGCGAAAAAAAATTTTGCTCTTAAAAAACTTCCGCTGCTTTAAAAAATGATTTTGATATGGAGGAAAAAATCATTTAAAATTCTGCTCACCATATATATATCTTAGCTTAAAATCACCATATATATCATCATATTCAAAATTCTGCTATATATAAAATTACATGAAAGTGTAGAAAATGGTCATGGCGTTGAATCCATTATTGAGAGGACTCTCGACATGTCCATAAAGGTCGCCTAAATTCACGGATCTGTTCGGTGGCCCACTCTTTTTAATAAGGATGGATATATACACACTGTGTATACTCTTTCAGGCATTCACAGGTACCTTCCTGAATGCAAACAGAAGACGATTTATCCCCATTTGAGTTGCGTCGTTTTGAGTTGAGGTCATTCAGTATAAAAAATTTGCAGCTGCCAATCTCAATTATAGGCCAGTACTTGTTTCTGCCTTATTAACCTTGAGTCCACGAGTGTAAGTGAACTGAATTATATAATACAGAAAAAATAAACATATTGTATCACATTGCAATGGATGTATTGAGATAACCACAGAAACAAACAGGTCAGCACGGCAACAAAAGAACAGTTGTTTTACTTGTCGGTGCCTTGTTTACCCTTTTTTGTTGACTGTATTAAAATTTAAAACAGCCAAAAAATGGCAAAATCAATCAGCAGTTCGATTGACCAAGCTGGATCTCAAACCAGGTTGATTGTGCTCTTTTTCACCCCGTCGACATTAATTCAGTTTTTGATACCATACACTACAATGGATGAAACGCTACAATCAACGCTTTGATACCATTGATACCATGTGGATGAAACGCTACAATGGATGAAACGCTAATAGACCACGAGCCAGGTTCCAAACATTCAATTCAAGCAGCGAATAGACCACACGTTTAATACAGGCAGCGGAAAAAAATTCCTTCATAACAGCCATACATTACCAATTCAAGTGTTTCAATGCATTTGAAATTCCAAGCATTTCAATGCAGGCAGCAGCAGTCTTCAGGCACGCAGTCTTCAACGTCAGAGATGTCAGAGTAGTGCTCAGGACTGAGCAGCTCTCAGGACAGCAGGAGTTACAGCTATTTCTGGGACCTGTGCTCTGATACCATGTCAGGCCAGGGTAACTCCAGAATGAGCGAGAGAAAACTGATTGATTTATTCATTTAGCTAATACATATTTATATACAAGCATGAGGAATCAGTTCATCTTCTTGATGACTGTCCAGTTCACCCATCCGTTTCAGATTAGGTGTCAACAAATAATAATACTGATTAAAATCCATTCTAAAATAGCTCTGCAAATTTTACCAAGCTCAATATAATCAAGCTATTAAATCTTGATGATAATTGAAAGGGATTTAAGCAATCATGCCGCTTTACTCTTACTGTGGCCGTGATTACCCAGATGGGTGTGTACTGGGCACACTTATTCTATCTGCCCATCTCCATTATCAGGAAGTTAAACAGGATTATTGTCCATTTCATCTGGTCTGCCTTGCACCAGAGACAAAAATTTCATCTCACTAAACTTGAACATATCTCCATGTCGAAGCGACTGGGTGGTTGGGGTATCTTACACTTAAAAATATTTGGACATGCCCTCTTGCTCAAATCATTATGGCACGAGATCTTTGCAGCTGGCATCTGGAGTCAAATTATAAACCATAAATACGTGAAGGACATGGATTTTAAGATCTGGTTGCGCAGGGGCGCATTGGCTGTAACTCTGGTTCTGCGGTATGGTGCAGTTTTAAAAAGATAAATCATCTATTTATATCTATGCTTACATGGACATTGGGCACAGGTCATCACATTGCTATTGGATGGGACAATGTCTGGGGACTTAGAGGATATCGACACTCTCCCGAACCTTCTTGTACACGGCCTAAATGAATTTCAATTGGGCATTTTCTTCTGGCAACAAGTCATTATGACTTGGCATAACAATTGCCCCATCTGGAAGCGATCCACGGTGTTGGGACTACATGGACAGACTGCCAAGGAATGGGAATCGATTCGTATGCAACTCCATTTCACTAGGATCCACAGAGACTCGGCTAGATACTCGATCACATAGCGAGGCAAGATGAAGGCAGAATATTATGGTGGCAGATAGTATGCTGTTTAGAAGCCAATAAAACTGAGGTATGTATTGGAGTTAATGCTTACATTCCATATTTGAGAAATTGGTTTGTGATGGTTGAGAAATTCTCTCAACCACTCTCTCTAAATTAGGAATAAGTTGGATCTCAAAAACTTTATTTAATAGAGTGATCTGAATGTAATCTGTGTGTGAGTGTGTTTACACATGCACCAATTGTGCATAATATAATTGTGTTTCTGTAATTGTGTATGATTTAGCTATTTTTATTATGGTATCAGAGCTAGATCTGAACCTGTGTTGTGAGGAGGTGCATTTGGATTTTAACCGAGCTGTTGCAACCTGAGTATTCTGGAAGGAGCAACCTGCGTATGCAGCCGTAAACCATCTTCTCAGGCCACGAATTCCTCACTCAGTTGTATTAATGGTGGATTTTTTTGAAACCGTGCTTCCAGCTGTGTCTAATAGGTATTAGATGAAGCTGTGCGCCAATGTTATTTTTTGACAAATGTCGCTCGACATCACAGAGTTCGCAAAAAGCAACACAAAGAATTGGGTAGATACATCGGTTTCTAGAGCCATTTTTATCAGACTACCATACGCAAGAGAATTAACATAAATGCTAACAACAATTGCAGAATTATAACTGCGGAGAGCGACCTGTACATGGCTGCCATTGACAAAAAGATTGTGATGAAGTTCGGGCCGAGGTATGACGTCGGAAAGCTGGCCCCGCCTTCTCCAAACTTCCATATCGTTGCTTCTAGGAACGACTATTGCGTGTGGGAAAAGAACAACTCCTCCGTTGAATAAGATCATCGATAACCAAGCAGCAAAACTATGTATTTGCATAAAGCTGAAGAGAATAATCGCGTGGCTGTGCTACACTCCTCCTATCTTAGCTACACGGCCAAAACGTGTGGGCTCCCTTCTCATGGCTGTCTCTGTCTATATCTGTTTTAATTTAATGTTTTCTGAGATGTATCTCGTTTCTTACATGTCTAATGTGTTGCCTATTTCTGTCACGACATGGTTCGAGGTGTTCAGTGCTATCGTATTCATAGCCATTATATTGTTGGTTCTGCTCTCTGTCTCAGAGAGCTAGCAAAACCATTCATATTATGATGAATTCAATGAAGAGAGTGAACCTATTAAACTCATTAAAAATAACCAACAGTTCAACTATGTGTCTGATGCCAGTACTTAAAGATCAAGTAGCAGTAAGGCTCAATATGGATGGTTGTCCAGATAGTATGGCAGTTGCGGATCTAGGGAAGGATCCCTCATTAGTGGTAGACATGGAAATGGTTTCCTAATGAGGTTATGCGACAGATTGGGATGTTTTTCAGTAATTGACTTCGGGAGGTCCTTGATTCGGGAGTTGAGGAAGGGAATTCGAGAATCCAACTTGTCAACTACACCTTTTCGAGGGTTATGAGGCAACTTGATGGAGATAAGCTTGATTATTTTATTATTTTCATGTAATGTAATCATTAAGGGGGGATGTTGGAGTTAATGCTTACATTCCATATTTGAGAAATTGGTTTGTGATGGTTGAGAAATTCTCTCAACCACTCTCTCTAAATTAGGAATAAGTTGGATCTCAAAAACTCTATTTAATAGAGTGATCTGAATGTAATCTGTGTGTGAGTGTGTTTACACATGCACCAATTGTGCATAATATAATTGTGTTTTTGTAATTGTGTATGATTTAGCTATTTTTATCAGTATGATGGTTTTCAAAATTATGGAGTTCTCACATACCTAAAAAAAATCTATTTTTCTTTGGTTAGTTTGGAGGAACAAAAACTTAACATGGGCAAACCTGCAAGAAAAAAATTGGTCCTGCCCAGGGTTTTGCATCTTATTTAGAAATGTGGAAGAGGATAATTGGAATTTGTTCATCAACTGTCCCAAGGTTTGAAAATTTTGGAATATCCTAGATTTTAAAAAATCTGGAATATCCTGGATGTCACATTTGGACTACTGCTCCCACTGTTATTTGACATTCCTGGCTATCTCAAATGGTGGAGTAGACAACATAGAACAAGGCACTTCATACCTCCTATTTTCCTTTGGGAGATCTGGAGGTGAAGGAACAACATAATTATCAATGAATTTCGAGAAAGATGGGCATCAGTGACAGAAATAATTAGAAGCGTAACCTCGACTGATTTACATGCTGGCACATCGACTAAAATGTCCAAAAAATCCAAATCTAGCCCAGAGCTCACATACCATGCCGCGTTTTTTGATGGTGCATCACAACACAGTATTTGTGGATGCAAATTCATAATCCTATACTCTCTAGTGTTGACATATCATGTACACTAGGGGGCAGGTAATGGCACCAACACAAAGGTCGAGGCCATGGAATTATGGGGACTCTTCTGGTTCATTCATTTTCTGGATATTTCTTCTGTTCACATCTATGGTGACTCAAAGATCATCATAGACTATGTCAGAGGCAAAACTATCATCTGCAAATCCTCCCTACAAGGCTGGGCACAACAAATCACTACACTCTGTAGTTCACTCCAACACTCTTCCATACAACGTATCAACAAGGATTTCAATATAGAGGTGGACAGTCTCTCCTAAAAAGGCATCATGGAAAAACTGGATGGACTCCACATAGAGATAAAATGGACGAGACTTGGTTAGAGGTTTGGATTCCGCCTTTACCAATATAACTTCTAAACCAGACATTCTCCTCCTTTTTTATGGTAGATTGATCTTCTTTGTATTTTATTTTTTGTTCTACAATTAGTGAAAAATACAGATGGGATACATATTGTCCATCATCTAAACCAGACATTCTCCTCCTTTTTTATGGCAGATTGATCTTCTTTGTATTTTATTTTTTGTTCTACAATTAGTGAAAAATACAGATGGGATACATATGGTCCATCATCTGCTGAACATGCTACACTGAATTATTAAAATATATCTTACATCCCATAATTAGTATAGAATAGATTTTGTTTCTTGGATTGGTTATAAAATTTATTTGATGCATGATTGCAGATTTGCTCAGATATATATATCTCTGTACTGCCACTGTTTGAGATACAAGGCCATGAAGAATATGTAATTTACACATAATGAATATATCACTTTTTTCATCTTGAAAAAAAAATGTTATTTCAAAAAATTAAATGGAATACCTTTCACGAAATAAAATAAAACGTTTGTAACAAACTTATTGAATGTACCTTGAATCAAAATAATACTTATTAGAATTTAACAATTTACTTGAAATTCAATATGAACAATTTCTGTAATTAAAAAACCGGTTATAATATCCTGTATCTTTGGAGTCATATGGTCATTAATTTGGCATAGTTGTTCTTTATGGCCATCAAATGGTAATCTACGATTGTTCCTTTAACCTCCTCTTTTCACATCCAAGTGTAAAAAATGGGCAAAATATCTGTGAGCGTGTTGTGAGATTTTCCATATCTAATAGAATTAGCTCGTGTCATGGAAGGGGCTTTACGAAATCGAAACTGGATTGGGCAGTTGGCCATGTCAAACAATCAATTGGCCATTTCAAACAATCAATCAAAGATTCCAACGATAAAATTCTTTGAGCGTGTTATGAGATTTTCCATACCTAATAGAATTAGCTTGGAATGTCATGGCAATGCTTTACCAAATCAAAATTGTGTTGTGAGATTTTCCATATCTAATAGAATTACCTTGGAATGTCATGGCAATGCTTTACCAAATCAAAATTGTATTGACAATTAGCCATGTCAAACAATCAATAAGAGATTGCAATAAAAACACACAATAAACAAGAAGAGACACTGACCTCGACCAAAACCAAGTCAAATGATTAAAAATGATATCCCTACCCAAAAACTTAAAATAAAATCATTTCATTAATAAGATTGGCCCACCTACGAAGGCAAACACCATATCAAACCCTAACAAACCTTTAATTGCTAAGTTTTACATTCATCAATTACCTTTTTCATTTCTAAACAAAAACTTCTTAAAGAGTCAGGAATCCAGATGGAATCCCATACCCGCTATTTTAGACATACTATACACAATTTTCCATGAATTTATCCCTCTAGATTTCAACATCTCGAAAAATAAATGTCCAATACTAAGAGCATGACAAAGCTCTCTAATATTCACGGGGTTCGAAAGGAGGATCAAGAGGAATTGCCCTAATAATGATCATTGCCACACTTCGGAACCCTATTAATCAATGCAATCTTCTCATGGCATGAATAAAATTAAGCGAGTGCTGGTAACAGCGACAGTTCCTGAAACTCATGGCATGTTTTTAGGGCTAAGCTAATCCCAAGAACTCCACCAGTTCATTAGTTAATAAAATCATGTGATGAATAATTTATTTCTTTAAATTAGATTATGATGGATTATGTACTTGCATTCAACCTTTGACTTCTACAATTCACTATTATGTTACTGCATTTCAATGAGTTGGAGCCCGTGGTTCGAAAATGCTTACAATGTTAGAGATCTAACGTCTCTTGTTCGAGTCACATAACTTCGTCATAAATACACTAGTCAACGGCCTGGGCGAATTTTTCATTTTCGAGAACTTTGTTAGAGATTGAAAAACGTGGAGCATAAGTGATCTTCTCAATATTATCAAACAAATACATAGGAGAGGATAGTGATTAATGAGTCACATAATTCCGTCACAAATAGACGGGTCTAACTGTCTCAGCGAATTTTGCATTTTAAAGAATTTGGTTAGAGATTGAAAAACGTGGAGCATAAGTTATCTTTTCAATATTATCAATCAAATAAATAAGATTGTATAGAAGAAAATAGTGATTAATGAGTCACATAATTTTGTCATAAATAGAATGGTCGAACGGCCTTGGCGAATTTTGCATTTTAGAGAATTTTGTTAGAGATTGAAAAACGTGGAGCGTAAGTGATCTTTTCAATATTATCAAATAAACAAATAAGATTGTAGAGAGAAAATAGTGATGGTGAACTTTCAACTAAAAATTAAATTAAATTCAAATAATTGTCACACTTCGATATTGATATTTAATAAGTGGTTGGAATTAGATTATCTAACACTTTCCGTTGATTACAACCACAAGAATTTAAACTAAAATATCTATTTAACTAAGTCTAATCTAAACTTACAAACTTTAGAAAAACGATATCAACTAAATTTTCTTTTCTTCCAAATCATATATGCTTCACATTATTTCATTTTTTTCTTTTTATTATAGGCTTCAAATTTCAAATTTTTCATTTGCTGATATAACTCTTCCGTTGTTCTAAAATGTCTAAGCATGTCTTCAAACAAAACCCTATATTTTGATTTCAGAAACTTGCATCACTTTCATAAGGTGGTAGAAACGTTGTGAACATTTGCTATTTTTAGTGGTCTAACACTCAATAATAGAGCGAAGTAGTCAGGAAAACTACGCAAGGGAAGATGGAAGTAACGTAGGAAAACTATAATATATAATGGATAGGAAAGTGTTCATCCTAATATACGTGAGAATATTATATTTCATTGTAAAGTGGTTGTTACCATAATAATTCTGATTTCTTTGGAAAGCGATTATTACAATAATGATTGTTGGTTGTTATTTCGAGATGGATGCTACGAATATTGTTAATTATAATAACGACTATGATTCTTATATATCTTGAAACTACGAATATTGTTAATGGTAATAATGACTATGATTCTTATATTTAATATTTGCCGTGTAGAGGAATGAATAGTTATTCCGCAAAGAGTTATTTGTGATTATGGTTTAGCACTATAATTTACAAAGTGGTTTTAAGAATATTGTTACGTCAGATTTTTTTGGTGTGATAACTTGATATTTAAATGATATTTTTATTTTAGTTACTAAGAGTACATGACGAGTACGTTTTCTTTAATGTATTATAATTTAAAAATTTACTAAATAAAAAGGTTGGATAACTTACTTTATTTAAAGGTTAAGATTAGATGAACATATTGTATATTGTATAGTTATTATTATTTAGAAAATAATAATAATAATAGGGGCGGATTCTTCTTTCTCGTGAGTTTGCTCTTGCTAAAATTATAGGAAAACTTAGTATACCTGACTTGCAAGTGGTTGGTTATGCTCTTGTGTTATAGTGGCAGCTATGAGGTTTGATCCTGGGTCTCCCCTAGATTAGGCCTGGCAGTTACCGATCCACCATGTGGTTAATATATATATATATATATTATATATATAAGATGATGTTTATTTTTTTTCTTTTAAATTAAATTATTTTAATTCCCAATATAAAATATTTATAATTTGTTTGTGTTTAAATTATTATTATATTAAAAGTGATTAATTAGTTATAATTAATTAGATGTATCATGTTTGTTTAGATATTTATGCAATTCTATCTCTTAAATGAGGTTGGATCTATGAATTCGAAAAATGCAAGCTATCACAATTGAATTTTGCATTTAATCATGTGCATTGATTTATAAACTATCTTGGTTGCCTTCTGATTAAGGCTGTCTCACATAATTTGTTGTGTTAGGGGTTTTTTAAAAATTCGAGCTTATTAGACTTTTATTAAGAGACTTGTATAAATTTTGCATGTGCTACTTGTGGATAATGAATGAATGAATGTTCCTAGAAGTTGGAAATGTGAAGAGGTATTGAAGGCATTCTAAGGTCTCATTTTGTAACATATTTTAGAGTCCTTGTTATTTGATAATAAAAATATTTATTTTGTTTTTCATTTTTGGGTTTTGTTTAAAGTGATCCTAACTGATAAAATAACATTTGTAAAAAGAAATATAGATTCACCCCCACCCTTCTCAATATTTCCAACAGATAGAAAAAATTGAATTGTAATGAAAATGACACAACTGAACTGAAACGAACTCTTAGACACAAATTTATTGAAATGAAATGAAATGAACTGTTAGACACAACTGAACTGCAATGAAATGAACTGTCAATATTTCCAAAAGATAGCATTAACAGAAAAATACATTCTTTACATACACGTTGTGTTGAGATATAAAAAAAGAACCAAAAAACAAAGTGAGCCCATCTATAAAAAACAGAGCTGATATAAATACATAAAAAATGATGGACACAATGGTTATTTATGTTGTTACAATCTTTCACAAGAAATAAGAACACCATAATAGGACTCCCACCATAATAACCCGAATAACAAATACAAGAACAATCCATTCATTAACACGCCACATACATATAAGCTTGTTGATGCAGGAACATCCAGCTCCGAGGAGACAGAAGGTGGTTGACTGACTCATGGAGGGAACCAGGTTAACAGAACTTGTCATTCGTTTTAAATTCTCTTTATTATTTTGTTTTATTTCCTAGAAGGTCATTTAGAGACCATGGTAATTGAAAACTGTATCTTGTTTTTAAGTTTAGAAATTAGTTAACCATAAATTAGTCTTTAGTACAAGAAACTGTTACACAGTTAGGATAAATTCTGGTAAGCATTTTAACTGAAAGTGGGAGCAGTTACGCTACCCAGATGTAAAACAAAGAGAAAAGGACAAAAAAAAAAAAAGAGACTCTCTCTCCTGGAATAAAAAAAAAAGGACAGATACATTTCCTCTAAAAAGAAACAAAACTGTATTGTTTAAAGAACCACTGTCACATAAATATATTGTTACTGTTTCCTGTAATAACATTTACTGCAAGAGGGCTATAACATGCATAGCTATAACAGGCATACTGTAAATTATTCGATTGATGTAGGTCTTGTACAGCAAGCATGCGAATGTGAAACAAAATATTGAGCAAATACTGGAATTAACAGACAACAAAGAGAAGGCGCTGCTACGGGGAGCCATCCCACGCAGAGAAGAGCAGACTAACAACAACCGATATCACATTAAACCAGGTACAAGCATATCAAACTTAAATGTTTTCCATAAGATTTATAAATGCTGGATATACAGTCTACAAGAGATTCATTTAATGAAACCCTTATGAACAAAATGCACCATAAGTCTCTGAACCTAGAATGCTCATTAAGCTACTGTTCCTTTATCATTAAAGTCATTGTAAGAAACAAGAAAAGCGATTAAACAAACCCACGGAACCACAGCAACAAGACGGACCAGGTCGATTACAGGTCAAAAACGACAGTCATTATATATATAACGGTCCTCAAGAAAAAGGAAACAATTAATACAATTCGTTTACAAACCAGAAGCGTGAGCAATAGATACAGAAAAACCCAGAGTGTGGGCATATTTAGCGAACAGAGCCGAGTTCATTAAATACAGAAATCTACAGATTGTTTACAAAAACTAGCAAACAGAGCCGAACTCATTTCATACACAAACCCTCAGATTATTCACAAATTTAACAAGCAGGCCCGAGTTGGACAAGACCCTACCCGTTACACCAAGTTGGAAGGGTTTTGGGCTGCATCCATAATGCACAGGGAGCACGAGCCACAGCGGCCAACCGCCCAAGCAACCTACACAAACATATGGCCATGGGTCAACGTTTGAGACAAGAGAAACGATAAGAAATATCTGTAAACGAACATAGGCAACCGCATTGGATTTTTACCTGAGTTTGAAGAGAGGCATTGCAAACGACTGACGCCACAACTTGAAGAACAAAGGAGCGGATCTGTTAGACTCTGAAAGAGGTGGAGAAGCAGGGTTTAACATAGAACCCTAACTTACCTTGTAACTCGGATTGAGGCGGAACGACTCGCTGGAGTTCGAACCGAGATAACCCTGCCATAATTACCGAGGTGAGTAAACAGAGTGAGAATAAACTTTGTTGCAGCAGAAAATAACCAGAGAAACAGTAAGTTAATTGAGTTACAGAGGGAAGTAGTAACAGCTGGGCACTCTCACAATCATACCAACGAGCAGAGGAGCAGAAAGGTCGGAGGCACCAGAAGAACCAACGCCGGAGCGAGGAGCAGAGGCGCCAAGAACCCCTCGCAGAGCAGAACTAAGAATTTTGCACAGTGAGAATGAAAAGGCAAGTGGACTAGGGTTAGTGACAAAAGGCGGGAGTAAGTCAAGGCCTGAACCGGCAGATGTGCATTGATAACTTGTACCACAGGTAAACCATCCGAAATATCCCGAAGCTGTACAATCCCAAGTTAATTCACATTTACATTCGTACGGTGAACACAGTGTCGACAGGTGGAAGAAGGGCTGGGCCATCAAAAGTGGTATCAGAGCCAAGTTGTTGAGTAGGAGCAAATGGAGGTTGACAGAAGAGGAAGAGGAAGGGGAAGGGGAAGAGCGGTCCGGAGGATAGTAGAAGAGGGACTTCATGAGGAGATTCGCGTTTTGCGTGAAAGATTGACAGTGGTGGAAGCTGGGGGAAGGAGAGACCCAGCAGATGATAGTGATGAAGAAGTGGCTGAACCAGAAGACGAGTTTGAAGGGGCGACACCGGAACTTCGATTATTAAAGTCACTTTTGCTGTCCAGTCATAAGCCAAGGCATGAGCTACCCACTTATGATGGAAGTTTGTCTGCAGATGTGTTACTAGATTGGTTGAGCAAAGTAAATAAATATTTTGAGTTTGAGGAAACCAGTGAAGACAAACAAGTGAAGTTCACCGCCACCAAGCTGAAAGGACATGCGTCCTTGTGGTGGGACAGTATTCAGGCGGAGAGGAAGAGGCTACATAAACATCCTATAAAGAAGTGGGCCAGAATGGAGGCAAAACTGAAGAAAAAGTTTCTACCGAAAGATTATCAGATCATGTTGTACAAACAGGTGCAGAACTTGAAACAAAGAGGGATGACTGTTAAGGAATTTATAGAGGAATTTTATAAGTTGAATTTGCGAGCAGGGTATGTGGAAGATACCCCAGAAAAAACAACCAGATTTGTGAATGGTTTGAGGGGGGAGATACTGGATGAAATCGGTATCCTCTCACCCCAAACGTTGGATGAAGCTTACCAGTTTGCACTGAAGGCAGAGGAGAAAATTAACCGGAAGCAAAATGCTAGGAGAGGAGGTGGAACTGGCAGGGGGAAAGGTAAGGTTTTTGGTAGAGGTAGAGGTACAGGTTCAAATGAAGAAGGCAGCAGTTCCAAGTCTGTTGGCACAACAGAGAAGGACACTAGCACTAGAGAAGGACGACCAGCTCAGCGGGGGCGAGGAATTGGTCAGGGCAGGGGAACTGTCTAGTGCTAGCGTTGCCATAAGTTAGGACACAAGTCATATGACTGTCCTGAAGGTGAGCCTGTAGTTGGAAGAAGAGCTTATGTTGCTTAGCCAGAGGATGCTGAAGCAACACCTCAGGAAGCAGAAAATGCACCAGAGATAGGTGAAGCTTTGGTGTTGAATAAGGTGCTGTTAAAACCTCCAAAAGAGGTTGCAGAACCGGATCAGCAAAAGGCTTTGTTCTGAACTGTCTGCAAGGCATGAGGTAAGTGATGTAAACTGATCATTGACAGTGGGAGTACCGACAACTTAGTGGCTGTGGAGATGGTAGAAAAGCTGGGATTAAAAAAATTGAAGCACCCTACTCCCTACAAAGTGTCATGGCTGCAGAAAGGACATCAGCTGTTAGTTGACGAACAATGTGAGGTGGAATTTCAGATTGGTAGGTATAAGGATAAGATCCTTTGCGATGTCACGCCAATGGATGTCTGTCACCTACTGTTGGGACGACCTTGGCAGTTTGATCGAAGTGCAGTTCATGACGGAAAAACTAATTGCTATAAGTTTATTAAAGATGGGATCAAGCACACGCTTGTACCCATCAAGGAGGAAAATACAACAGAAACCAGTGGGGTGAAGGCATTGCTGATGGGTGGAAAGGAATTTGTAAAACAGCTTGAGGACAACAAAATAAATTTTGTTGTCATAAGAAGACCAAAGGCAGTAGTACTACATACACAGATATTAGATTTGCCCGAAGAAGTTCAGAAGTTGCTGCAAGACTTTGGGGACATTGTGTTGGATGACCTTCCAGATGAATTACCACCAAGGAGAGGTATTAGTCACTGTATTGACTTTATACCAGGGGCAAGCCTGCCAAATAAAGCAACTTATCGTATGAGTCCTAAAGACCATGAAGAAATCAGGAAACAAGTCCAGGAGTTATTGGACAAAGGTTTGATTCGAGAAAGCATGAGCCCCTGTGCAGTACCAACCGTTTTGGCTCTAAAGAAAGGAGGAGAATGGCGAATGTGCACAGATTCCAGAGCTATTAACAAAATTACTGTTAGGTACAGGTTTCCCTTACCGAGAATGGACGATATGATGGACTGTTTGAGTGGGGCGGCTTATTTCTCGAAGATTGACTTGAAAAGTGGATATCACCAGATCCGAATTCGGGAAGGAGATGAGTGGAAGACAACTTTCAAGACGAACAAAGGCTTATATGAGTGGCTGGTGATGCCATTGGGTTGAGCAATGCTCCCAGTACGTTCATGCGTTTGATGAATGAAGTGCTGAAGGAGTTTATTGGAAAATCTGTGATAGTTTACTTGGACGACATCTTGATTTTTAGCAAAACTAAGGAAGAACATTTCAGGCATGTTCGTAATGTGTTGAGGAAGTTGCAGCAGAATAAATTGCTGATCAATCTGAAAAAGTGTACTTTTTTTTCAGCGGGAGTTAATATATATGGGCTTTGTAATTGTAGAAAATGAGTTGAAAATGGACCCAGAAAAGGTGGCAGCTATAGTTAGTTGGTCTTCACCGGGAAGTTTATTTGAAGTCCGCAGTTTTCACGGATTAGCGAGTTTCTACAGGATATTCATCAGGAATTTCAGTGAGATCTGCGCACCTATGCTAGATACGATCAAGAAGACAAATCAGCCATTTCACTAGACTGAGGCAGCGGAAAGAGGTTTCCAGACTTTGAAGAGGAAGATTACTGAAAGGCCGATATTGAGGTTGCCTGACTTTAACAAACCTTTTCAGGTTCGTTGTGATGCCAGTAATACAGCCATTGGGGCAGTATTAAGTCAGGAGGATAAACCAGTTGCATATTTCAGTGAAAAGCTGAACGAGAGTAGACAAAAATACTCAACCTATGACAAGGAATTCTATGCAATTGTTCAGGCGTTAAAACATTGGAGGCACTATCTGTTGGGTAATGAGTTTGTTCTGTTTACAGATAACTCTGCGTTACAGTACATTATGCAGCAACATAAATTGAACAATAAGCATGCAGCATGGTTGGAATATTTACAGAATTTTACGTTTGTACTGAAACATATCAGTGGGCAAGCGAACAAGGTGGCAGATGCGTTGAGTAGAAGGATACTACTCTTGCAGGAAGGTACGATGCAGGTTCTAGGCTTTGAACACCTGAAAGAGTTGTATCCAACGGATGCCGATTTTAAGGAAGCCTATGAGGCTTGTCAAAACCCTCTGTTAAGGAACAACAGTCTGTGGTTGGATTATAATTTACAGGAGGGATTGCTGTTTAAGGGCGGACAACTTTGTATTCCCCACTGCTCTATGCGAGAAAACATAATTCAGGAGAAACATAGCGGGGGTTTGGCTGGACACTTCGGTGTAGATAAGACGGTAGCACAGGTAAGACATTTTTATTTCTGGCCAAAATTACAGCGGGATGTACAAAGGTACGTGAGTAGGTGCAAGATTTGCCAACTGGCAAAGGGCCACAGTCAGAATACAGGTTTGTATTTACCATTACTCATTCCGAACCGACCATGGGACTCCGTCAGTTTAGATTTTGTTTTGGGTTTGCCTAAGACACAACGGGGTTTCGATTCAGTAATGGTTGTGGTAGATCGATTTTCAAAGATGGCGCACTTTGTACCTTGCAGGAAGACCAGCGATGCTACTTATGTAGCACATCTGTTTTTCAATGAGATTGTTCGACTAAATGGACTTCCAAGGTCCATCATCTCCGACAGGGATGTGAAATTCACCGGTCATTTTTGGCGAACCTTGTGGAAAAAGTTGAACACTCAGTTACAGTTCAGTTCCGCTTATCACCCGCAGACCAATGGCCAAACGAAGATTGTGAACCAGAGTTTGGGGAACTTACTTCGGAGCTTAACATGTGAGAATTCCCGGACGTGGGACCGTGTACTAGCTCAGGCGGAATTTGCATACAACGACTCACCTAACCGCAACACTGGTTACAGTCTATTCCAGATTTTGTACGGCATGCATCCCCGAGGCGTGCATGAGTTACGGGATTTGGGGAAGCTTGAAAAACGAAGTGCTGATGGTGAAGATTTCGCTCAAGCAATGAGTAATCTACATGAGCAGGTCAAGCTGAAATTACAAGACAGCAGTCACAAATATAAGCAACGGGCAGATACCAAGCGCCGGGAAGTGCAGTTCAACGTTGGGGACGAAGTCCTTGCGTATTTACGTAAGGAGCGTTTTCCAAAACGGGGGTACCACAAACTAAAGTTCAAGAAGATTGGTCCCTGTAAAGTTATTCGAAAATTTTCTGCAAACGCCTATGAGTTACAGTTGCCACCCGGGATTGGTATTTCTCCCATTTTTAATGTGGCAGATATGTTTCCCTATGTCGTAGATTTGGAAGACAATGCAGCAGCAGAGCCACCGCGGGACACCAGTTGTGAGGAACATTCGTGGATGAGGCAGATTCCAATGGCACCACCCCTTGAGATCGAAGGGATTCTGGACACACAGGTAGCTAAGCGCACACGCAGGAAGGAATATCTGCGGTATTTGGTCAAGTGGAAGAATCGTCCGATAGAGGACAGTTCGTGGCTGAACGCGACGCAGATACAGAAGGCAGGCTATTCTGTCGACGACCTCATGGAACGGAGCCATGACTTTTTGCCACCCTGGGAGCCTGATGCAGGAGCATCCAGCTCCGAGGAGACAGAAGGTGGTTGACTGACTCATGGAGGGAACCAGGTTAACAGAACTTGTCATTCGTTTTAAATTCTCTTTATTATTTTCTTTTATTTCCTAGAAAGTCATTTAGAGACCATGGTAATTGAAAACTGTATCTTGTTTTTAAGTTTAGAAATTAGTTAACCATAAATTAGTCTTTAGTACACGAAACTGTTACACAGTTAGGATAAATTCTGGTAAGCAGTTTAACTGAAAGTGGGAGCAGTTACGCTACCCAGATGTAAAACAGAGAGAAAAGGACAAAAAAAAAAAAGAGACTCTCTCTCCTGGAATAAAAAAAAAGGACAGATACATTTCCTCTAAAAAGAAACAAAACTGTATTGTTTAAAGAACCACTGTCACATAAATATATTGTTACTGCTTCCTGTAATAACATTTACTGCAAGAGGGCTATAACAGGCATAGCTATAACAGGCATAATGTAAATTATTCAATTGATGTAGGTCTTGTACAGCAAGCATGCGAATGTGAAACAAAATATTGAGCAAATACTGGAATTAACAGACAGCGAAGAGAAGGCGCTGCTACGGGGAGCCATCCCACGCAGAGAAGAGCAGACTAACAACAACAGATATCACATTAAACTAGGTACAAGCATATCAAACTTAAATGTTTTCCATAAGATTTATAAATGCTGGATATATAGTCTACAAGAGATTCATTTAATGAAACCCTTATGAACAAAACGCACCATAAGTCTCTGAACCTAGAACGCTCATTAAGCTACTGTTCCTTTATCATTAAAGTCATTGTAAGAAACAAGAAAAGTGATTAAACAAACCCACAGAACCACAGCAACAAGACGGACCAGGTCGATTACAGGTCAAAAACGATAGTCATTATATATATAACGGTCCTCAGGAAAAAGGAAACAATTAATACAGTTCGTTTACAAACCAGAAACGTGAGCAATAGATACAGAAAAACCCACAGAGTGCGGGCACATTTAGCGAACGGAGCCGAGTTCATTAAATACAAAAATCTACAGATTGTTTACAAAAACTAGCAAACAGAGCCGAACTCATTTCATACACAAACCCTCAGATTGTTCAAAAATTTAACAAGCAGGCCCGAGTTGGACAAGACCCTACCCGTTACACCAAGTTGGAAGGGTTTTGGGCTGCATCCATAACGCACAGGGAGCACGAGCCACGGCGGCCAACCACCCAAGCAACTTACACAAACATATGGACATGGGTCAACGTTTGAGACAAGAGAAACGATAAGAAATATCTGTAAACGAACATAGGCAACCGCATTGGATTTTTACCTGAGTTTGAAGAGAGGCATTGCAAACGACCGACGCCACAACGTGAAGAACAGAGGAGCGGATTTGTTAGACTCTGAAAGAGATGGAGAAGCAGGGTTTAACATAGAACCCTAACTTACCTTGTAACCCGGATTGAGGCGGAACGACTCGCTGGAGTTCGAACCGAGATAACCCTACCATAATTACCAAGGTGAGTTAACAGAGTGAGAATAAACTTTGTTGCAGCAGAAAATAACCAGAGAAACAGTAAGTTAATCGAGTTACAGAGTGAAGTAGTAACAGCTGGGCACCCTCACAATCATACCAACGAGCAGAGGAGCAAAAAGGTCGGAGGCACCAGAAGAACCAGCGCCGGAGCGAGGAGCAGAAGCGCCAAGAACCCCTCGCAGAGCAGAACTAAGAATTTTGCACAGTGAGAATGAAAAGGCAAGTGGACTAGGGTTAGTGACAAAAGGCGGGAGTAAGTCAAGGCCTGAACCGGCAGATGTGCATTGATAACTTGTACCACAGGTAAACCATCCGAAATATCCTGAAGCTGCACAACCCCAAGTTAATTCGCATTTACATTCGTACGATGAACACAGTGTCGACAGGTGGAAGAAGGGCTAGGCCATCACTTGTAAATGACCATTGGTGGGGCATAGGCTTGCTCCCCCCCATATCTTGCACATTCACGCCCATTGAATGTTGCTTCAATGAGTATATCATCAACAACCCTTTGGACATCGGATTGGTAAGCTATGTTAAAGCTTTGACACTGTGTAACAATGTTTTTTTGCTTGCTTGTGTAGGGTTTCAAATTTTATTCTTTGACTTGGTATCTTCAAATCATTTGATTGGTTATCAATTCTGAATTGGTGTAAGTGACAATGTCACTTGCACCATAATTCCTTGCTTCTCTTAGCTGATCAACCAGGGCAAGATAATAGGCTTCATTTTTTGTGGTTTCCCTAGGAATTTATTTGCTATTTTGATACAATTGGCTTAGTGCTTCATTGTGAAACACAAATCTAGTGGGTGTCTAACCTAGGTTTGGATGGCACCAAACCTGGACGATCAATGTCCACTTTCTCCATCTGTAAACAAAGAAAACAATTAAATGAAAAAACAATTTAATGAAATATTGTTAGATTGTTAAAATAAGGTTGTAGCAACGCACTGTTTACAGTGGAAGCAAATCACTTTTACAATGGTGAAAACTCACTGTAACAGGGAGTTTTCGTTACTGTAACAATGAGTTGCAACCACTGGAATAGTGATTCTCCCTGTTACCCACACACATTAGGATAATAGTCATTGTAACAATGAGTAATAGAACAACACCACTATTACTTTATCAATAAACCAAAGCTAAAAAAATAAACACTTCAATTTTTTTCATTCTAAACTTGATGCTATTTATATTGGTAAAGTGGAATATAGTGAAGATGAAGTGTGACCTTTCTTGAAGGAAGCAAAGACCACAAAGAGTAAAAAAATAATGTTTATCTTGCATGTTTACTAGGTAGTGTCATTTACATCTATAACCTTATTAGTAATATTGTGTATATATATATTTTAAAAGAAACACAAAATATAATTGACATATAAACTATTGTGCAAACTATTTCAAACTTTTTATCCTTTAGAAACAATTGATGAAGAATTTATCGTTATTGATGATCTATTTCCTCCATAGTATGTGCTATGAACAATTTGTTCAACAAAAAATCTTTGTGAGATTGAATATTTTGGTAACCTTGGATTGAGGGAACCCGATGTTCAAAATCGAGTCCCTCAATTCTACTTCAACATGTTGACTAGAGAAATTACTCATTTTATACCTAACTAAGTTTTCAATATGGGAAATGTCTTCCTTGATAACAACATATAAATAATAGTAACCTTGGATTGAGGGAACCAGATTTTCAAAATCAAGTCCCTCAATTCTACTTCAATATGTTGACTAGAGAAATTATTCATTTTATACATAACCGAGTTTTTAGTGTGGGAAATGTCTTCCTTGATAGCAGTGTATAAATAATAGTGCTAATTAGATGTCCCATTCATGGCATCACAATCATACATACTGTAATTAGGGATATTCTAGTGTAGGTGGATCATTGGGAGCTTTTTTGGTCACTTTTTTGAGCTTGCATTTATTGGGATCATAGTTCCTGCTAGAGTTCAATATTTCAATTTGAGGACATTAGATAAGAGATACATAGGGGAGGTGATAATGATGGACAAATACAATGCTTGGGGGATGGTGTGGAGCCAAGATGATAGTTACCTAGTCAGAGAGAAAAAATGAAAGAGGCCTCTTAGATTGACAATTGAATTTCCCTAATTAAAGTAAACTAAGATAACTGCCATTGTGGCAACTCACTGGTCACCGTTGCAGCAACTCACTTGTCACCAGTGCCACAACTCACTTGAACAACATCCCAGAGGAAAAATAATGCAGATAATTTGTAGAAATAATGTAGATAATTGCAGATAATTACAAATAATTGGTAAAAAAACAATAAATTTACTTTTGTAAACGGTAATCCTATCTGTAAAATGGTAACCTTGTCTCCCTCAACAAAGGAAAAATTCATGCGGCAACTTCCAGGGCTTCTAGGGCACAGTATCGGTGACCATTCGCTATGAAATTCTGCACCCATTTCCTTATGAAATTCTACCCCCAATTCTAGACCTATTTCACCTCTAAAATTCTACACATGTTTCTTCTCAGAAACCGGCAACAAATCAACGCAGCTCCGATGAGTTCCTGGAAATATTGCCTAAAGGAATTGCGTATCCTGGAGATAACTTATCACTTGCTACAAGACAATCCGTAAATTGCATATTGGAAAATGGATGAAGGATTCAGGAAATGGAAATCAACGGAATGAGAGTGAGAAGCGAAGTTCCTGAAAGGTTTTTGACAAAATGAAAATGAAAATGTGGTGGAGAAAGGACTCGACAACAAAAGCAAAGGGAGAAGCTTTGCCCTCGCACGCAAGGCATATTTTTTTTGAAATTCGACTGTACAGGGGGCATATTTTTCCTTAATTTTGGTATTCAAATTTCAAATGGATGCCACCATTTTCCATTACTCTGTATCCTTTCAGCAGGTGGCCATTGATGGGAGTTGTCACTTCGAACGGGCTGACAATTGAGGTGACAAACAGAAGTGAACAACATGGTGACTTGGAGGACGAGCATGCAAAAGGAACTCTATAGATGATAACGTCTATTTGATTTAGATTGGGGATAAATGTGACCCACAACACGGAGGGTCGACGGAAGGGCCTTGCCAGTGGGGAGGGGGCGCGAAACCCAAAGGGTGTTTTGTCGACCGTTAGCTTATTCCATTTGTTTTGTTTCTCGTGATGTTTAATTTGGTTAAGTTTTTAGGTACGATTGTTCTTCGCTACAAGGCCTTGCCATCAACTCTTCATGATTTAACAAAAGTCATGTGCCACGAGTTTCCTGTACATGGGTATTTCAAGTACTTGGAAGAAGTATCCAGCATGGTTAGAAGCTTTGCCCAATTTTACAAAAAAGTCAAGTTGGAAACAAATATAATATATTAAAATTTAATATATTGTAATGATAAAAATAAAATAATTTATTTATTTCTATCCAGAACTTGCCAATAAAATTCCATCCTGCAGATTCCATCTTGCAATGAAATATGTAAAAGATTGAACTTTGAAGCATTGACAGAAAAAATCAAAATATCAATCCATCAACAATTTGCCAATGAAATTCTTTGCAAGAGAAGAAACATGCGGAATTCCCAAACCAAAAAAAAGACTATTATTAGTTTATTATTATGTTTTATTCAACTTTGAAATTCAATTTTGGAAATTTATAAAATGAAACTGACTAACACACTAGGCTGCCAAGGAATCACTGACTATTGTCTATATTTTGTTATATTTTGTTGAAACCTTTGCTACAACTCCACGTCTTTGTCATTTTACAAATCTCATGTAGTCCAACCCCTTAACGTGACATGTATCACTTAGAAAATAAACAAAATGTACCTTCTCTATGCAAAATAAGTACCCAAAAAGTGAAAATCTACTCACAATACATACCCAAAACATCAAAATCTAGCGAAGATCCTAAAAAACCTCCAAAATACTCATTGAAGCTCCTGGTAATTTTAAAATGTTTCCTACATACTCACAGAAAGTTACGCAAAAGCGTGAGATACATGGTCTCCAAATCCAAAATGACAATGCGGAATGGAAATTAGCAGCCTTGATTGCTGAAGGCATAACTATTCACATCCCCAGTTATAGAAAACGACAAACAAACGATGATTAAATTACAATATATTGTACCAAAAATGCAATCGAAACATTTAGCATAATACTATACAGAAAAAATATTTATATTTAATATTGCCTTTACAAAAATATTAAATGAATATTTTACACGTGCCATTTTAACATTTTAATTTAAATAAGCATAAATTCGTTTGTTTAAAAGATGATGTTTGAAGGAAAATAAGCAAGTTGGGTAAAGAAGTTGATGAAGTACATGTCAAAGACAAACAAACGTGGTAGTTATGAGAATAAAATCTCCCCTTGGTATATTTACTTAGTTAATGAAAGATATGCAGAAACATAGGCAAACGTGTAAGTTATGAGAATAATATTTTTCCTTGGTATATTTGGAAGCTTTCTTTTGACGAGTCTCATGTGAAGTGAAAAATCTAACTTAAATTTAATAGCGAAATGGATTAAATCACA
This sequence comes from Pinus taeda, assembly GCA_000404065.3. Taxonomy (NCBI): domain Eukaryota; kingdom Viridiplantae; phylum Streptophyta; class Pinopsida; order Pinales; family Pinaceae; genus Pinus; species Pinus taeda. Next base: position 52,648 of record APFE030063828.1, read on the forward strand.
GAAAATGACTATGAGAAAACTTATTTTTCATGGCCTTTTATACCATCGAAAATAAAAACCCTTTTATCATGATAAAACTGCGGGACATGTCATCCCGCTAGAAACTAGCCCATAGGAAATTCACTCTAAAGTGTGTTGGGACAATACTTTTCGGCAAGAAATAGATGGGATGGAGTTGGATTTATTTGCACGAAAATTACATGGTAGTGGGAAAGCTATGTTTCAGGTTGAGCTTCTTCTCGAGAAAGACAAGCCAAGTGTTAAAGACGGATACAACAAGCTTCCATAGACGCCGCAAGATTTTGATAATAAAAATTGGTTCCAAGTTGCATGGAGATGGGTGATCCCATCCAAACTCGTGTGCTTTTGCTGGCTGGTATTACATAACAAGGTTTTCACTTGGGATATTTTAAGGGGCGGGGGATTCCATGGCCCGAGCATCTGTCTTCTCTGTTGGAACCACAACGAAGAGATTGACCACCTCTTGTTGGGTTGTCCCTTTGCCAAGGAAGTTTGGGCGGGTGTAATGGAGTGCCTACATCTAGGTCCACCAGGGTAACAACAAACTCTGCATTCTTGCCTTCATTTCTGGTTCTGTAAAGATAATAAGTTCCATGTGTTACCTTTCAACATCATTTGGTCTATTTGGTCTATTTGGCAATGTAGAAACGCTTATATTTTTTTAACAAAAACCACTTGTGATTCGGGAGATTATTATGAAGGTCGTTAATTATTTTTCAGAGATCGGTCTCATTACTAGACAGATAAAGAAGAGAAATATAACACTAAAGAAATTGAAGGGTAAACATCCAATTGGACTATTAGATGGGGTAAGCCAATGAAGGAGTTGTGGCTATAGAGTAGTCATCATTCTGAAACTTGGGAGACTATATCACTTTTGGTTGAAGGGAGGACAGGGCACTAGCAGCAGAGCCGAATTCATAGCATTGTGGAGGCTCTTCAGTTTGCAAAATGGTTAAGATAGGAACAAATTTACATTCATGGAGATGCCAAAAACATCATACACTAGGTGAGGGATCACTCCTCTTTCAACCCTCCTATCATCTCCAATTGGATGAGGCGTATTAAGAGACTGGCTAACAACTTTTTGAACATAACATTCACCCACAAAATCAAGTAACAGAGCTCCTTCAAAAAGGGGTATTCACTTCAATCTAGGTAATTTTTTTTTTATTTTTTTATTTTTTATTTTTGTGCAGCGTATGCACATGGCAAGCTCTTGAACTGTTTGTCCTTCTCCTTTTTATAGTGAACATACTCTACTCGTAGAAATTATGTATTCACTTGTAGATAATATGCTCACAAGCTACAAACTTTTGTAATTTTTAACTGTGCTCTACTGTTGCAAAACTACTATTAAGAGACTTTTCTGTAACTCCCTCGTACAAATATGATTGTAAAACAGAAGAACACAGGTGGAAAGACAAGAGAACAAAGATAAGAAGACAAGGAAAAAAAATGAAAGACTAGGGGAGAGATTCCTAATGTTGTGCAAGGACCAGTAATTGATATAGTACTGGTCCCACAAAACCACCAGTAATTGAGACATTTTAAACCAAAATTTAAATAGAAATAAATAACATTATGTATAAATAAGTATTAATTTATGTCCAAAAATCACGCATACATTGACTCGGCCCACAACTGTCCATAAATAGTATTTTACTACTTAATACTGCAAAGCATATTGACCCAAGTAGAAAATAGCTAAAGCCATAAAGGCTTCCAAACTGGTCTATTCCAGAAGTACAAAACAACAATCACTTCAACCCCCACTCATCAGAACTGCAACTTTGCATCCCAAATAAATATGCCTACCTGCACATAACAAAAGGGAATGTATGTCAGCATAACTATTGTGTTGGTCAACAACTAAACACCCTATGTTCAATAAATGCCACCCAACCCAATAACATTTAAACCCAATTTGTTCAATAAATGACACCCAGACCCAATAACTGCAATAAATGACACCCAACTCACTCTATTTCTCATTAAAACAGATCAAGGCACATGGATCAACAAATAACCAATTCCCAACCATTAGATCACATCAAATTAAATCCATACCACACATTCAAACTGAAGCCATTGCAATCCATGTGCATCCATGTCCACCAATTAAATTCAAGTCCCCAAAACTATAAAAGAAGTCCACCCACTGTTGAAGTTGCATCTTATGCTTTCAAACTATTCAGCAAACTTGAAGACAACATCACAAAACAGTGGCCAATATATCCAAGCTAGTTATATGAACTACAACTCATTCTTCTTACAATTCTATTTTCATTGTTTTCATTTATCATATTTCTTACATGGTCTACCTGATTTCTTACATGGTCTGTCTGGCCATAACTGCTAGAAGGATACCTGGATGGTTTCACAAACAGCCATTGAAAGTCATTGTTCTTACAATTCTGTCCATAGGATTACAGTTAACCTTTTTTATACAGTTACAGTTACCCTTTTTTATACAGTTACAGTTAACCTTTTTTTATACAGAGTTTATACAGTTACAGTTAACCTTTTTTATACAGAGTTTATGTATGTGTTCTAGCTTATTATGGCTACACTTATTCGATCATCAGCTTCATAGTGATTACAGCTTACATACCACAGAGGTTACATATGTCGTGTTAGTACTGTAGTCACAACTTGTTTAGCTTACAGGAATTGAGCCTTAGCTTACAGGAATTAAACCTATTGAATACAGTTGTATCCATCTAATCAACATCTAATCAACGTCACAACTTGTTTAGCTTACAGGAATTGAACCTATTGAATACAGTCGTATCCATCTAATACGCCACAGCTTGTTTAGCTTTCAAGAATTGAACCTTAGCTTACAGGAATTGAACCTATTGAATACAGTCGTATCCATCTAATCAACGCCACAGCTTGTTTAGCTTATAGGAATTGAACCTTAGCTTACAGGAATTAAACCTATTGAATACAGTCGTATCCATCTAATCAACCAACTTGGTCATAGCTCTGATTACATCTTATGCTTAAAACGTGTTGTTTTTTGTATGTTGAATATGGATATGCTTACCTTATGAACTATGATGAACCGATACAAGCTCTGATCATAGCCTAAGCTGAGTAACGGTTTAGTGATACTAATGAAGCTTGCGACTAGTGATAAGGAACATGTATTACTAAGGGTCTATGTTTCTTACATGTTATGATAGTGTTAATTAGGGATATACCTATACAGATTACTTATAAGTTAGAATAGGTATACTAGTATGATTACGGTCAGAGTACTGGAATTGATGAAACTCGTGTATCTTACTCAATACGTGATCTAGTATGAAGCTAAGTTGTATAAGCTATATAACATAATACATTGAACAAAGGTATGTATCATATTCAATGGATCTCATTCATCTTATCACTAGTAAGTTATATGCACTAAAAAGCTCGTATCAGTATCTAAGCATGGTTTTAGTTCACCCTTATCTATGAGTGAGCTAGAACAAAGCTTTTTATAATTACATATGTTATATCTATATTAAAGTTGAGTCTAGTCTATTAGGGAGATAACCAACCTGTGATACACGTACTTTATCATATCTATACATGTATTTTTTAGGTTAGTACTGATAGGTCAACCTTTAGATGATGTTACTTATAAAATATATGTGCTATTACTTATGCCGAGTGTAATGAGAATGAGACAAGCAAGTGATTAGGTAAACAAGCATGGTTAGAAAGAATCATGTGTAACTACTGTGTTCTAATTCCATAGCTTGTCATAAGCTTAGATAAGGTACAAAGGTGACAAACTAATCAATATACAACATGATATCTCAGGGTTCTCGCTCTTAGTCATTCCTATTATATAAATACCTTTTTTCTTATTGGTATATAGAGTACCGTTCTCTCCATAATCAATACATATGGATAGACTGTAATCACTGTATAAGCATATCCTAATGTAACAAAAGCTCTATTTCCTCATTACTTTGATTTCCATGGTTATACTTATGGCACTGATTCAACCATTAGTAATGATTACACTCTACTCTATAGGGTAAGTAGATATTGAATAGACATGCTTATTACCTGTATTCCCTAATCTTTAACAGGTATAAGGAGAATGACATAATTCATACATGTTTACATACCTCATTGGTTTAGCTGTATAAAGTTGTTGAAAGTAAGAGTTACAATTGGAACTAGTGGACTCTTCAAGGAATATGGCACAGATAGATTTACAAGGGTTTAAAGCAAAAACACTTAGGCTATGTATCAAAACCCCCGATCCATTGTAAGTCTATTAATACATGCAAAAAACAACATTTCAAATGAATCTAAGCCACATCAACAAGAAACAACATCAGAAACACAAAAAAATTTCATCTCCATTACAAAAACAAAATCCCACTTCACCACTGAACCCTTAATGGGATAGAGAGAGTATCAAGCCATCCCCAAGGGTTCCAATATCGTTCTGGTCTCCCCCACCTCTACAGAGAAGTTGCAGTACTGAGACATTTTTGGCAATGCCAAACAGCATAAAAAATGGAAAATGATATTTGAAACAAGTATCATAGAATCCTACTTGAACCCATATTAAAGTTGCTAAACTGATGAACACGCAGGCAATTGAGAGAGTACGAAGTAATTTGCAATTAGAGACTACGAAGTAATGCAATTTGATTTCCTGTAACATACATGTTGATAATTTCCTGTAATAAAGGAAAAGTATTTTTGTAGAAATAATAAAGCATAATTTACAAATATTCTAATGTCTAAATGCATGTTTTACAGGTTTTTGCATCTATGGCAAAAGCAAGTTACTCTGCTTGTACAAGAAGAAGTGGCAGGAGAGTGACAAGGGGTGTGCAGCTGTGATGCACATCGTCTGATGATGACAGACCAGCAGATGTCAATGCCAACAATGCACCAGGGAACATTGTTGAGGATGACCATGTGACAACAGTTCATATTAACACACCATTAGCCACAGAACCACCATCAACAACAGTCCAAGGGGCAACCTCAACTAAAAAGATCAGTGCTATAAGAGGATGGACAAAAGAACAAATGTTAGTTGCAATTGACGACATAGAGTTTCATGGATACTCAGTTCGGGCATTTGCAAAAAAACATGGTATTCCTCCCTCATCAATACATTATTGGATAAATGGATTGACTCATACAAAACGTAGAGGGCCTCTTACAATTATGACTGAGGAGGAGGAGGTTGAGGTGGTTGAGTGGTGTAAAGAGATGGCCCAACTGGGACATGGGCTAGAGTTGATACAACTCAAATCAACAGTTGCTCAAATCTATCAAGGGAGGCCAAACCCATTCAAAGATGGTTTTCCTGGTAAATCATGGTAGTTTGGGTTTAAAAAAAGGCATCCAGAACTTGTATTGCGTACTGCTGAGGGCATTGACAGAGACAGAGCATTAAATTTGCACCCTGCAGTTGTGCAAAAGTTTTATGACACACTTTCTAGTGCTTATGATAAACATGCTTATGGAGCATACCATATATGGAACTGAGATGAAACATGTTTAGAGGAAGGGAGGAATTGTGGCATGCGGGTAATTGCCAAGAGAGGGATCCGAAATGTGCCAAAGATTTTGCCCAAGAGCAGGGAGTGGATAACTATTTTATGTTGTGTCAATGCAATTGGTACTTCAATCCCAGGATCAATTGGTACTTCAATCCCAGGATTTGATCTATTCAAAGGTAAAAATCAACGGAAAAACTATATACATAACTGTGAACCAGGTGCATGCATGACTGCACATCCCCATGCATGGATGACTAAAGAACTGTTTCTAAGTTGGCTTTTTCACTTTGCTGCATCGGTACCAGGTGGTGTCTCACCTAATAACAGACACCTTTTGATATTAGATAGCCATGGGAGCCACATGGTTGTACAAAAAATTGAGGGAGCAAACAATTTAGGCATCGACCTGTTGACATTGCCAGCTCATACCACTCATAGACTGCAACCCCTTGATGTTAGTGTGTTTGGCCCTTTCAAGAAATATTTTAGGTCGGAGCACGCTGCATGGATGGCAAAGAATCCAGGGGTTGAGGTGAAAAGGTTTGAGCTAGTAGAGCTTGCAAGTAAAGCTTTTAAAAGGGCTTTGACACAGTCAAATATAATGGCTGGCTTTAAGAGGTCAGGAATCTGGCCACTGAACTATGATGCTCTTATGCATGATACTGGTTGTAGCCAAGCGTTTCATGTGGATGGTCAGGAAG
>APFE030063836.1:2313-13070 GCA_000404065.3 Pinus taeda
ATAACATAAAGATGATTTTTGTATAAATATTTGTCCATATACTGCTGCATTCTTTGGAATTGTTGGTTTTGCAGGGCAAAGGAGCGAAAGGGACGTGAAGAAGGGTTTGGACCCTTGAGGAACTACCCGAACGTAGGACCTGAGGTATGTCATTCTTACCTTAGATTTAGCTTTTGCTAGCATAATGGCTGTGTGTGTGCATGTTTCTTTGTTAAGACAACTTTCAGTCTACTAGGGTTCCACCCAAAAGCCCTAAGGGATAAAATCCCTCAACACACCTGCTCCTACATCTATAAATTTACAAGTGTGACTCAAAATATTGTTTTCTGTTATGGGAATTTTTGCAACCGTCAACAAAATTATAGTAACTGGGTGATCAATTCCTATGCCCTCAATTGTTAATTCATTGGATCATATTTTACAAGTAGCAATAGGGGGATAGGACTTCATTATAGGGAATCAGATGAAGTTAAAGTTCCCTACCCAATGAAATTACAACAAAGTGATTTCCTAGGTTTCAGTGGCATGGACAATTTTCTTCCTCCTCTACAAATGCGTTATCTACTAAGAGAATGTGAACACTAGTGCTATTAAATAGGCTAAAGATTAAATATTATAGTGCACCAAAAAGATCTTTTATTTTGTAAATTCGTCTCCCACTACTTCTCTTCCATTATATGAATCCAACTCTTTGTTGTTGTGTCTTATGGATCTCATTGGTACACACCAAAATATAGAAAAACCTACCTAATTTACCATTAATCTTCATCTTTTCCTATTATGTCTTATGTATCTCATTGGTATACACCAAAATATTGAATAACATACCTTGTTTACAATTAATCCTTCATGTTTTCTTGTTATCTTAGCTTTTTGTTTTATTTGGACAATAGAACAAAGGTTACAGGATATATGTAAATAACTAATTAGGGTTCTAATTATAATACAACCTACACCTAAGGTCTTTCCCCAACACGTTGTGTTGCACTTCGAACATTTCCCGAGATAAGAATGGAAGTATTAAGTTTAGAAGTTTAAAAAACCTCACATTTTTTCAATTGATAGTGATGTTACATTTTGTAATTACAAAAACCTCACATTCGCTCATAGATCTTCTTAGAAGTCCAATGTTTCAATGTAACAATCCATTTGGAATTTATCTTATGCTAGTGAAAAGTGGCTCCATATTTGAAAACTTAATAGACACAATGGTTTCATTACTCAATTTAACTAAACATGTTATCACCTTCTATGCTCACAACGAATTACCTCACAAATATAGTGGCATGGCAATTCACTGTTTTAGTAAAACCAAGATAATTGAATGTTTCCATCATTACAATGGAGTTTTTCAAAGTTTCCAACTAAAATCGAACATGTATAGCCACATATAAGAAACTTCCACCCTCAGCTGAGGGTACAACTAGTAAAAAATGTAGATAAAATCCAAGAATTGAGAGGAACAACACCCTTTGTATGAGAACCCACTTTTGATAACATCGATATTTCCTTCACTGATTGGACTTTCAGTTTTTGTTTGGGTTTTCTTATATTTTACGTTAGCTTACCTATATGTTGGAGTATTTAGGGCTTCTACTCGGTCAGTATAAATTCCCCCACTCCTATTATGTTCTTCCTCACTTCTTACTTGACCTATTTGTGTTACCTGTAATGTGGAGTTTTTTCTTTTACATAAGGTGTTACTATTAATTCTTCAAACTCTTTAAAATATCTTCACTTCTAAATATCTAAAAGGTTTTAGGAATGTACTTTTATACTAGTGTGCAAAGATTTGAATTGTGTTATCATTTCTCAAACTCTATAAAAGTTTTTTACTTTACATCTATATTTTTATTCTAGTGTTCTTAGAATTTATTTTTTTTATTAAAGGATATATCACAGTTCTGATAGGGCTAGTAGTTTTGTGGTATTTGCATCCATTTAGATGTAAATGAAAATATGGTTGATGCAATGATGACGCATGCTTTGAGATCTCAAGAACATGTTCAAGACACACTCTCTCAGAACGGGAATGAAATAGTTTCTAGGCTTTCAAGGTAATTTGCCTTCCACGTCCCTCGTAGATGATCTTATCAAAATTCCTATCATAATGTTGATAAGTGTTTAGTTTATACATTTTCTAACATTGAATTAACTATGTAGTTTGTGTATTAAGAGTTCGAGCCCCAATAATGTTCCTCAGGGGTGTAAGATGTATTGCTATTTATGTGCTTTGTGTCTTTTTGAGAATATTAACTCAGTTGTATGTTGAGTTTTTTGGTGCTTGGTATTCTTGGTGTGCTTTGTGATTTTAATGGGGCATTGTAGACTGTAAGTTTGTGAGGGTTTTTTGCAGATAGAAGCTCAATATTGTATGGTGTAAGGTTGGTTGTTGTAGTCTATTATGTTTGTATTGTGTTTTTTGTCTAAAATTACTCCTATCCTAGAAAATAGTATTATGACTTTACCTTGCTAACACTAGTTGCAGTTGTGGATAAGATGGATACATGCCCAGATCGGTCAATACTGGTTCTTATCAATTCTTATCTTTTTGCAATTGCTAGGTGTAAATGGGGGATGAAGTTACTATGGTTGCTTTTTTTGTAATTATGGAGCATTTTATAGAATTAACTCTTAGGAAATAACCTTTTTAGTTGGATTATGTTCTTACATTGTCATATTTGTAAATTGACAATACTTACAATACTGTTGAATTTCTATATTTGTAAATTGAACAAGACTCATAGAAGGATACTCCTATCTTAGATCCATATACACTCGGGTTTGATTTCTTCTATGTAGGCATCAATCCCAAATTAACTTTTATAGTTGGCTTATGTTCTTACATCCTCTACAATTCAAACATTTTTGTATTTGTGAATTGAACAAGTCTCACAATAGTATACTACTAGCTTAAATTCATTTAAGCCTCATTACAATTTATGCCTAATAGGCATCAGTCCCAATTTTTTCTATCTATAGCTCATCCTTTATTTCATGAACTTTGATCTTTTACTTGGCATTTGTTACTATAATTAACTACATTGTCTTTGACCATATGATTCACTTAGCTTTGAAGTTAGGTTCGAATTTATAAGATCAAGCCTTATGAGTGATGGAATTAACAAGATGGGATTTAACTTGTGAGGATCCTTATTTCAACCCTTTTTCTTTTGTTGGTTTCTTGAATACCACTAGTGTTTCATTGAGGCCAACTATAGTTCTTGTCCAACCATCTAGATTTTACGTTGCTGCTAGGAAAGCTAGGCTTTTTTTCTTCCATTGTGGGATTTTCATGGACACTTCCACAATACTTGATGAAGAGTAGTTATATTATTTTTGTTCCTTCCTCTTTGAGGGCCTAGAAGACAAAATTATTTTCAAGCTCTCTATTCAAGTTAGAGAAATTCGATGGACAACTACGTAAAGGATTTTCTAAGGGAGAAGCGTGATATTAGGTTGGGAAATTGAATTTTTCATATTTTCCTCATCATAAGAGATGGAATAATAATTCTAATTCTATTTAGATGAGTTTGGCGGATTAATCTTAACTTTGCTAGGTGTGTGTTGTATTATTTTCATGACTAGTTGCACGCGTGGGGGGAGGGGGGTGACATGGGGCGCGACAACCTCCTTGTTTGTTGCGTAAGACACAATAGGGCTATCATAGGTGGGCGTAGCGGCCCGACAATTTTTTTGGATCCTATATTAGGTGGATGGACCTACCTATGGTTTTGTGAATGATTTTTGCACATGGTTTTTGGCATGATGGTTTTCTACCCATGGTATTTTGTAGATCTGGCCAAGGGAACTACAGTTGTGTTTTGATCCATGGTTAATGGATTGCGGTTTATGAATGCTTGGAAATGTATATATATGTATTGTAATAGCGAAAGGAACGTAATGAAACATCAATATTGTAGTCTCGGTTTGGGGTCCAGGGGAAAAATCTCTATGTATATTTCTTTTATGTTTTATGTTATCTCTATTGTTCATTTTATTTTTTTGGAATTCCTATATAGAGAATTTATGTACAAGGTTAAAAACTAAATTTGGTATCAAATTTGTTTGGCTTCAAGGGGGGGCCTTTGTTGCTGAGGGGTTTTGCTCAGGCTTGTGGTAGACCCTGTTTAGTGGGAGATCTGCAAGATCGATTCTTGCATTGAAAGAAGATGGTGAGCAATGGAAAGATAGAGATAAATAAATCTAATGGTCATAGTCTTGACTTGTGGAAACTTAGGATGGAGGATATGCTGGTGGATAAATATTAGTTGATCGCGGTAGATATCGGTACTAAACCAATGAAATGTTAGATGAAGACTCGACGAATTTGGATCATAAATAAAATAGCACAATACGGTTGTGTATCTCACATTCATTATTGTTGAATGTATCAGGGGAAGCTACAGAAAAGGATTTGTGGGACAAGTTAGGGAATTTGTACCAATCTAAGTCTCTAATGAACAAATTGTTCCTATAGGAAAATATGTATAACCTGAGGATGAAGGATGGAGACTCATTGACAGAACATCTAAACAGATTTAATATGTGGTAAGCCAATTGTTATCTGTTGATACTAAAATTTTAGATGAAGATGTGTTCAACAGTTTGTTGTGCTCTCTACCAGATTCATGGGATAGTCTCATTGTTGCAATAATACAAATACCTTGATTTTTTGTTAAATAGTCTCATCCTTATCTTCAGAGGAGATGAGACAGAAAAATATGGAGGGCCAGAGTGAAGATACCTTGTCTAAATGAGTATGGTCCTAGAATGAAAACAAAAAGAAGTCCTTGAGTGGGAGATCTAAATTTAGAGGGCTAAATCTCCAGGAAAATGTGCAAAGGTGTGCTGGAAATGAGGAAAGGAAGGGCATTTCAAAAAGGATTGTAGATCTAAATCTCCTAAGAAAGAAAAAGGATCTAATGATGCTCCTTATGAAGAGGCAATAACCACCACAGATGAAGGTGGGGATGTGTACTTGAATTCTTCTTCAAGTACACATGTAGATCATGAGGCATGGTTGATTAACTTAGGTGCATCCTTTCACTTCGCTCCCCATAGGGAGTGGTTCTACAAGTATGAGAAATATGATGGTGGTGATGTCTTATTATGGGATGAGGGGAAGGCTAGAATCATCGAATGCAAAAAAATGAAGCTCAAGTTGCACGGTGGAAGGATTAGAACATTTTCTGGTGTTCTGCATCTTCCTGCATTGGCCAGGAATCTAATTTTTGCAAGCAAGATGGTTGATGTAGGTGTAAAAGCAATGTTTGAGAAAGATACATGCAATATCGTTTGGTGAGCACTGGTATTGATGAGGGGAGTTCGGATTGGAGATCTGTACAAGCTTCTAAGTAGCATCGTTATTGATGGGTGCAATAATTCTGTGGTTCCTGAAAGTGGAGCAAAAAAATTTGTGGTCTCTAGAAAAAATACCATGATATGGCATCAAAGGCTTGGACATATTGGAGAGAAGGGTCTTCAAATACTTCATGGTAATAGTATGGTAGAAGATATGTCTAATTTCTATCTGGGTTTCAATTTCTTTGAACATTGTGTATATGGGAAGCATAATCTAGTGAGTTTCCCCTCTCATGATAAGAGGGTGAAAGGGATGTTAGAGATTGTACATAGTGATGTGTTTGAACCTGTGTCGGTTCGATCACTGGGTAAGTATGTGTATTATCTATAACTTACAGATGAATTCTCAAGGAATACATGGATATATTTCCTTAGGAATAAATATGAAGTCTTTGAAAAGTTTAAAGAATTTAAGGCTTTGGTGGAAAACCCAACAAAGAAGAAGATAAAGGTGTTATGCAATAAGGAATTTGAGGAGTTATGTAAGAAGTGTGGCATAGTGTGACAGAAGACTACTCCATACACACCTCAACAAAATTGAGTTTAAAAAACAATGAACAGGACATTGATGTAAAAGGAAAGAAGCATTCTCAGTGGTGTCGGGTTAGGACAGGCAATCTCGGAAGAGGCAGTGGAGACTGCATGCTACCTAGCTAATAGATCACATTCATTAGCATTGGAGGAAAAGACTCCACATGAACTATGGATTGGTAAGAAACCCTCTCTTTCACATATGAGTGTATTTGGATGTGTTGCATATGTACATGTTCGAAAGGAGAAAAGAACCAAGCTGGATAGTAAATCTGAAAGGTGCATCTTTATTGGGTATAACAATGGTTTAAAAGGTTATAAGATGTGGAACCGAGAAGCAAGGAAGGTTGTGTACAATTGAGATGTGGTATTTAGAGAGGTGAAAGATGTTATTAAACATGAAGTCCTACCAAAGTAACGTGAGAAGATAAAGTTTGAGCTAAAGGATGAAGAATCAGACTCTACACCAGAACAAGAATTAGAATTAGAGCCACAAAATCCTTGTGAGAATATTAGTTCGAGAAAGAATAAAAACAAAAATGTACAATCCATCTACTTTATGTTCAAATTTTTCTTTATATATTACTGATGACGATTTGCAAAATGTTAGAAATGTCAAGAGGCAATAGATTCAGATGATGACAAACTATGGAAAGAGGCCATGGTTGATGAAATGACATATTTGGACAAAAATGAGGCTTGGGATCTAGTGGAGTTGCCGACTGGAAGGAAACACATTGGAACCAAATGGATGTTTAAGAAGAAGATGAATGCAAAAGGCAAGGTGGAGAAATACAAAGCTCAATTGGTAGTAAAAAGTTATTCCCAAGTGTTGGGAATTGATTTTGGTGATATTTTTTTCTCTTATTTCCAAGGTAGCTTCTATTATATTAATTTTATCTGTTATTGTTGTTTTTTATTTTGAGCTAGAACAGATGGATGTGAGGACAACATTTCTTTACATGGATCTACAAGAAGAGATCTACATGAAGCAACCTGAAGGCTTTGCGGTGAAGGGAAATAAAGAACTGGTATGTAGGTTATAAAAGTCTCTATATGGGTTAAAACAGTCACCAAGGATGTGCTATGAGAAATATGATACATATATATGGGGACTTTGCTTCACCAGAAGAAAAGTGGATCATTGTGTGCATTTTAAATTAATTGGTGACTTTGTTATTTATCTAGTCTTGTATGTGGGTCATATGTTGTTGATTGTAAATGACAAAGAAATTATCCAATATTTGAAGACCCAATTATCCACCAAATTTTACATGAAGGATCTTGGTGATGCAAACTATATTTTGGGCATGGAAATTAAACATGATCGAGAAAAGAGGAAGCTCTAGTTAAACTAGAGGAAGTATGTTAAGACAATATTGTAGAAGTTTAATATGCATGATAGTAAACTAGTGAAGGTTCCTATTTCTATAGGTTTAAATTTATTTGTTGAAAAGTGTCCCAAGATACAACAAGAGGAAGAGGACATGTCCCGTGTTCCATAAGAAAGTGCAACCAATAGCCTGATGTATGCAATGGTAACTACTAGACCAGACATTACACATGCAACAAGACTATTGAGCAGGTTTATGTCAAAACCAGGGAAGGAGCATTAGATAGAAGTGAAGCAGGTTTTCAAGTATTTGTATGGCACTAATGATTATGGTTTGTGCTACCAAGGAAGACTAGTATTTGCTAGATTTTTAGATATCCATGGCTTTTTTGATGTAGACTAGGCTTAAGATTTGGATCGAAAGATCTATAAGTGGGTATGTGTTTAACCTATTTGGAGGTGTAGTCAGTTGGATAAGCAAGAGAGAGTATGTAGTGACACTTTCAACTATAGAGGAAGAATACATGGCAACCACTCATGCAAGCAAGGAAGAAGTTTGTTTGCATAGATTTTGTTCAACTATTGGGTTAGTACAATGAGCTATAAGGATAAAATGTGACAACCAAAGTGAAATTTTCTTAGCAAATAACCTTTCTTATCATTCAAAGAAAAAGAACATTTATTTTCAATACCACTTGTGAGGAATATGGTTGAGGACAAAAAGGTGTTGCAGGTAGAGGTGGACGCTTTGAAGAATGTTGCAGATGCATTGAAAACATTTGTGAGAACCGAGAAGTTTTCTTGGTGTAGAGAAATAAGGGGCATTGCAAGGTTGGACCAATGACTAAGCTCTCTTATGACCCCTCTATGGAAAAGAAAGAAAAAAGTGGGAGAATGTTGGGTGTGTGTTATATTCTTTCCATGACTATTCACACGCATGGTGTGGTTGTCGCCCCCCTGTTTGTTGCGTCGGACATAGCAGTGGGGGTTGTGCCCCTCTACTAGGGGTTTTGACAGGGATGGTAGCCCCCTTGCATGGGGTTCAGGGTAGTGTCCCGAGAATTTTTTTTTTGGACTTTATATTAGGTGGGTGGACCTACCTATGGTTTTGTGCATGGGTTTTGCGCATGGTTTTTGGCATGACAGTTTTTTTCCCATGGTATTTTGTAGATCTGTTCAAGGTAACTATGGTTATGTTCTAATCCAGGGTTAATGGATTGTGGTTCATGAATGCTTCGGCATGTATATATATGTATTGTAACAATGAAAGGAACATTTTGAAAAATCAATCTGGTAGTCCTGGTTTTGAGATCCAAGGGAAAATATATGTGTAAATATGTTTTATGTTTTATTTTCTCACCATTGTTGATTTTCTACTTTTAGAATTCGTATGCAGATAATTTTTGTACAAAGTTAAAACCTACAAACTTTATCCAACCTTGTTCAAGTATGCCTTTTAACCATTCATCTTTAAATATGGGTGTACTTCTCTATAGATTTTTCTCTCGAGGATGGACATAAGTTCTTGAACCCTTATTATAGACTCAACAATTCTTGTTTGAATGACAATATTTTCTATATGTGGGTGTTTACATGGTTGCCTACCCTGAAATATGGAGTAGAAATATCTTCATCTACCACCCATTTAAAGGGCTTTATCACAAAATTCTTCGAGAAGTAATAATGTTAACTTGTTTATATTTTCTCTAAGGTACTTTTCATTTCACCATTTATAATCAGGTCAACTTCTTTATATTTGGGCCAATGCACTTTTCTTTTCACCATTCAACTACCAGGATAATGCTAGGGATATCACTTTGAATGAGAGTGATATCTATCTTACATGAGCATAAGAATAAGATGTAACTTTTGAGTCAATATTGAGGCAAAGGATTGTTAAGATAACACGAGGACAAGAAAATATGAGCTTTGAAATATTTTCTTCGGGCTAATAGCACTATGTAGAAACCTTTTGGGCAATATTTGGTTTAGTTTTGACTGTCAACATGGAACTATGTACACGTATTTTGGGAAATTATTGATCTAGTTCGAACTCTCAACACATTATTTTTCATAGCACTCAAGATAAGAATGTATCTCTCACTTTTGACGGTAAATTTGGAGTTTTTTAGGAAAATAATGAATTATAGTCATGAGTTAAATATTTATTATACTTCCATATTAGATAATGATGGACATGTAGCATGAACTTATCTAGCCTTTGAGGGATGATATAATGGAGGCTACAAAGACATTTAAATGTGCATTTCGAAAACAAATTATGAGTGATTGTTCTAAGGGTTGTTTCATAATTAAAAGAGTATCATATTCCAAATATTGCTTACTTACAATAAGCCAACTTATGAACGGGGCTCTATGAGTATTCTATTTGGAACTTTTCATTACTCGCGATGTTATCAAAATCAATTGAAATTTTAATCAACTGAAAATTAGTTATTGAGAACTATGCGCAAGGGTTAGAAATCTCAAGAAGACCAATAATTGTATGTGAGGTTTGACCTAGAACTCTAAGAGCCTAGCCCGAATCTGTGTGTGAATTTTAAAAAGGTATAATTAACTACAAAAATAGTAACCTCCTTTTTGATGTCTCACATTGTTTTTTTTTTTTCATATAATACAATCTAAGCACCCACGGGGATTTGAACCGGTGGCCTATCGCAAGGAGTGCCTTAACAGTACACCCATACACTGTCAATCCAAAGCCCTGTGGCCTGATGTCTCACATTGTTGTGACTCAACTTGTTTTTTATTGGATAGTAGGCGAGTAACATAGTTGAAAAAACCACATGGTGATTCATCAAACAAATTTAGTCATAATGAGGGAAACTTAATGTTGGATTCATATTTGATCATAATATTTTGGTTGTAGTTTAACCATTGAATTGTGAACTTAATTTGATCGATAGTAAGCCCTTACCTTGTATTCATTTTTTGGTAGCATTATTGTAATTTTAATTAAACTTGAGATTTATTTGATTAGATATTTGTTTAATTGTTCTTTTATGTTTTTTTGCACATGATTCGAAACATTTAGGATGGTGGAAAAGTGGACCTTGTGCATTGAAGTACCTTGTTATCCCAACCTAGGGCATGCAACCATTGCATATGTACTCTACAATTGTTGAGATTGCAACAAGATGATGGAGCTTAGTGAAAAGAGTTGCCTTCACTAAGTGGGCCCGCAGGCTATTTTTGGCGCAAGTCTATTTTTAGACTATGTCTATTTTTAGACATATGGATCATGTCTATGGATTGCAGGTTGCTGTTTATGGATGATTGATGAAGTTGGAAAAATAGATGGACTTCTATTTTTGATGAAAGTGTGAGTGATCACAGTGTGAGTGATCAAGTCTATTTTTAGACTGGCTGTCAAAAATAGAAAAGTCAAATATTATTATCTCACAATAATATTTGGACTATAAACTTAATCTTATTCTCTTGGAGCACTTCAGTTTGAGCTACAGAAGTGGCACATGCAACTGTCAGAAGGAAATACGCTTTTCTTATG
>APFE030063843.1:0-23550 GCA_000404065.3 Pinus taeda
AAGAGATCTGAAACAAAACATTCAACTGCAGAATACCTATCATCCATCATATCATCATTGAGTCAGTCCTTACAGCAACATTTCTTCAACTTGAACTATGATTTCGTGTTGCGAACTTGCTCGCAACGGGTCGCTTTCTATCGACATCAGCACATTATCTGGAAAGTTGACTTAGAAATCGTCGGTACCTTGAAGTCTGCATGCATTAATGGCAGGTTTCTCGCCTTCGACGTCAGTTTTCATCATTGACTTGCGATCGAAGGATTCCATGAAATGTTCGACACCGACTCATTCATTCACATTTCATGGACTGTACTGGGTACTTTGAGAACCATTGACATTACGGGTGGTCTCTCCCACACTTGTTAACGGTTTACATCATTGACCGGTAATCAAGTGGTTTCTACCATGTTCGACATCGACTCATTCATTCACATGGCTAGAATCGTACCAATTCAGGGAACAGAAATGAAGACCCTGGATCTAGTTTCCACCATCCAGGCTGCGAGGAGTTTTGTATTCATTATGTTGTAGACCAATCATAAACAGATGGCTGCGTCCATACTGTGTCTACGAGAATCTATGATTATGATGTATTATGAAATCATTCTTGTACCAGAATAGTTAGTCCAATAGTTAAAGTTTTTGATCTGAGTATGGGAATGCCTACCTCAGTATGATATGATATTTTACATGTATTTTGTGTTGAAAATTGCAGGTTCCAACTAGGCTATCCACAAGATGATCCTCGAAATGATAAAGCACTTCACCCTTCTTATATGACTTAACACCCTTATCTATTACAGGCTTCGTACTTTAGGGGGCAATTTGTTACACTGAATTTTGTCATCTTGACTATCTGCAGTTATATAGCCCCATCAATAGCCATATTGTCCTCTTTGTCAAGCCCCATACCTCTACTCTTCATGTCAAAACTTCAAAAGAGAGAAAGTCACTTGAAAACATGTTTATCTCTGGGTATGCAGGTTCTCTCTACCTTGCCTGCGTGTACGCATCCCAAATACACTGTACCTGCGTATTTATACGCTCTGTATGCTAAAGCTTGGGTGCGTACCCCTGTAAAGGTCAAAAGGCGCAAGTTTCATCTTTAAAAAGTTACTTGTGGTCACTTCTAGAACCTTCTAGAAGAGTTTTTGACGTGTATTGAGCGCCTCCAGATGGTTCATGCAACCCTATGATAGAGGAGCTTATCCCATCAAGAGAGGAACTACCCCATCCAAAAGAGGGAGTATCCCATTGACGTTGAAACTGAATAACCTCTTCTAGAATACTATAAATACAGGCATTGGGCCAAAGGGGGGAGTTGAAAGCTGAACATTCTAAAGGGTAAATGCTGCTGGAATTAGGACTTCCATTGTTGACTTGTGAGGAGAGATCACTATCCTTCCTTGTTGCCATAGTGGGAGTGGGTGAGCTTGTCAAAGTAGAGGAAATCTCTTGCTGGACCCTGGGAGGAGCTTGCACAACACCAAGGCTCAGGTTGTAATGGTTCCTTTGATTATTTAATACAAATAAGTCCATTCTTCTCAATGATTTGTTAATGAATTATTTCATGTATTCCTTGGTCAATATGATAGATATGCTTTATTTTATGATGAATATTCAAATGCTATGTAATCGTTTGCTTTGTTAGTGTATGCAGGTCTGAAAGTGAAGGAGGAGCTCATCTGGATCAGCAAGGCTGGACTGCTACAACAAGCGTGGGACCTAAGGTAAGATCGAAAACATTTGAATTCTCATAGAATGATGTGTATCTAGAGAAGGATAGTTCTTGTTTGGTTTGTTTGTCATTAGAGAGTCTTAGACTCCTAGGGAGGTTAGATTTGTCCGCAAATATAACTCATTCCGTGTGACAACAATATCAGCCAATTGTCCTTCTTTACATGTTTCAACTGCATACATACACAAATTTTCAGTTTTAAACCCATCTGACCCTTTGGCCTCACTTGAAGTTTCAATCTTCAAGTTTTCAACTTCAGTCTCTCCCAGAATTTCTCCTTGTTCTAGTTCACAAATGTACTCTTCCATTTCCATTTCCAACTCAGCTTCCTTGAGTTTTTCCATCAGCCACTTCACTTGCTTTTGTCGTAGCCTTCTGTGCATCTCATGCCATTCCACTGGCTTCTTCCTCAAGACCCAACCTAGTCTCTGGCTTTCCTCAAGCATTATCTTTAATCCATTGAGTTGTTCTTTTAATTCAGCAACCTCTTTGTCAATTTCTTCTTGACTCATTCTCATGCCATTTACCTTGGCATCTATCCTTCTGTTGTGGCTTCTTTCTGAACCTCTGCCATGACTATTAGTAGTCATCTTCTTCTCATCTTTCTTCATGAGCTCCTCATACCTCTACAACAAGCCTCTACAACAATAAGTCTTCCTTACTACGATCTTACCTCACTACACTCTCCTCACTCAGTCTTTTGGTAAGCACGGTCCTCTAACTGGAACCTTGTCTTGAGCAACGCATTTTCTCCTTCTAGGCTTCTACAATCTCCCACTCTCTCTTGAGAACACTTCAGCTGTCCTCTCTGTCCAATTTCTTGTTGGATATTTCAGGTTCACTGCCACTTCAGAGTGCTTTCCTTGCTCTGCTTTTAAGAACACATCTGGTTCTTCTCTCACGGCTTTTATTGTTGTCACCTGTGCATTAGTATAAAAACACACATTATCAATTTAAAACAGAACATATTACCTCACCTTCAAGATCTCAACATGATCTTGTTTCACCCATTCTTCTACACTGTGAATGGATTTTCCTCTGTTTTTTCCCTCAAGTCCTCTTTCC
This sequence comes from Pinus taeda, assembly GCA_000404065.3. NCBI lineage: Eukaryota > Viridiplantae > Streptophyta > Pinopsida > Pinales > Pinaceae > Pinus > Pinus taeda. The sequence continues at coordinate 2,807 of APFE030063843.1, forward strand.
TTCAAAACTTGTATTAAGCAATCTTGCTTTCTCTTTCCTTCAAGGAATCCTCTATTCCTGTCTATTACAAGCCTCTGCTGGAACTGCTACAGTCTTCCAGAACTTCAAAATTTCTCCTTACAGGCTTATGTTGTAGTCTTTATCATTCATCCATTTAACTTATGCACATTACCTTTTTCTGTGTGCAACCTCATTTTCATAGGAAATCTTCCCTCGCTCTGATTTCAATTCTGCTCTAATACCACTAATGGTGCAAGATAAGACCCACACATACCTAAAATATGCATAAAATGCATAAACACGACTGTCCTAGTATTTAACTCTGCAATGGAGTCAAAACCTCAATCTCATAAATGTCAAATGGTTAAGGCCCTTTTATCTTGGTTCCTTTATATCACAACCCAATCACCTCGCCAAACCTCCTATTGGGACTTATATCAATTCTCACAGCCTTCGTATGAGACCTTATTAAAGCCTTTCCATTCCTCCTTCTTATCAGGACTGCTAAACCCCTCGTAACCTTCAAACCACACTTTAACCTCTCATATATAAACTTTCCCTTTAATACATCATTTACATACATTTAACGTATATAACCTTCTATCAGGCTATTTTCACTTTATAAACCATTATAAAGGAAAATATGCATAAACCATACCTTTCTGCTCTTTGTACAGTTTCTGCACAAATTTTGATGTTGCACCTTATCGCAATTACTATCAGCTCCTTTCAATTGGTCTTTAACATGCGTATGCCTTGTTAACCCTCCGAATCCGATCTCTGCAACTATAAAAATTGTTAACACCACATTTCCAATTAAATGACTAGGCCTCACTATCTTGGAATGCAAAAGGAAATCCATTAAAATCCAGCTTCGAACCATATAAGGTCGGAATTCAAATTTTTATAAATCACATTAACAACTATAATCGGGTCCGCCTACTACCTCCGCGCTCTCCGAACTCCACTTGCCCGATCGCCAACTAGCACTTTATCATTATTGGCGCATCGACATTCCCATTGGTTGCCAGCCCTAACTCCTCTGATTGCGATTTAGTGATCCAATCACGACTGTTGATCTGATTCACAATCCGACGGTTGAGATTTATTAGCACGATCGCATTTCACTAAACCTCCAGGCCACATCCTTCCACTTCAAAGTGTCGATCTTACGGACCCGATATAGATTAGACCACTCTCTATAATTCTTCAAGTCCAGAACTCAATTTCGACTATGTTTTGTGTCATTCCTTAGTACAAACTAGATTTTACACCTATGGGACTTAATCTGCCGATGCGATATGATCTAGACCATTGATATTACGAGATCTAACAGTACCTGTGCCTCACTCTTCGTTCCTCTTCTCGCTTCCTTTACTTAGAACTTTTCTGCACTTTCTTCAATTCTTCTATGATTTGGGGTTTCTTTAGGTTTGAATCTCCGGTTCTTTTGCTACTCAATTCGTTCCCGCTTTCACTTAACTTCACAACTCCATTAACCAAGATCCTTCCAGAGAATTACTCGACCCTTTGAAGGGTTCAACAATTCATTACGATTTCTTCAAATTGTTCGACACCTCTACGCAATCTCACTTCACTATTTCTTTAGAGCTTCACTCTGTCCATCAATTGGATTCAATGACCCATTGTGATTACTTTGAATCACTCCATTCCTCTGCATCCTTCAGAATTCTGCTTGCAATTTATTACAGAACCTACAAATTCACTCTAAATCATTGATGGAATAATCTTCAATATTCTGACACAGTCAGGAAATAACATCTCCATATATTAATATAAATAGCAAATTACATATCTAAGACCCTAAGTCTCAGACAGGCCAGTTCTTCAATGTTGCGGCCTCTCTTTCAACTCTACCCGTAGGCTTACATATACTCTATCTGTCTCACTATCTCTCTCCTATTGAATGTGCAGGTTCATCACACATATATTTATATGGAAACATGGGATCAGATCACTATGAAGGATCTAATCACATCCTTTCCTCAAAACTCTCAACTGAAGCCCTAACGATCACTACAGAATACATATGTGGCAGAATATAATTAATAAGTCTTTGAGAGACTTATCCATTCCATATTTTTCTCCGTTTTAAAATAGAAAATTCCCCTTATTTAGCTCGATGGTCCACATCCTCTCTTTGCTCCGCTTTGGACTCTTCGTTCAATTAAGAGTGTCGGATGCTCCTGCATCAATATGTGTGTGTGTGTGTGTGTGTGTGTGTACACACACACACACACACATATATATTTATTTATTTTTTATGCAATAATGGAAAAAATTTCGGATCCAGTTTTTAAGGGTCACTAGGTGAATTAAAGAGGTGAAAAATTCACCCTTTCCAATCATCGGTTTTTATGCATCGTCCTTTCACCAAATTGTTGCCTCATTAGTGACTCCCACTTGGCCTAGTTTGACTAGAACATTGAACGACTATACCTTGAGCATACAAACTCGTAGTTGAGTGTCTTTCACACCATTGGAATCAAGGTGAGGAGCACTATGATCTGGTCCTAGTTTCGCTTCCATTTGATGACTTTGATTTTTGATATTTTTCAAGGGCACTTCTATTTCTAGAGCCACCTGGATCATTTTCCTTTCAAAGAAATATTCCAAACGTAATGCTACCGTTGTCTTGCATTTTTCTACCTCTTCTGCAAAATTGTATCCGTTTTCAACTCTTCCTTGTAGAAAATATGATGGTAGGTTAACCCGATAATGCAATATAAATCAAAGCAGAATACTATAACCTACTTCTACTATCAATATGCGGAAGCTTAAAGATTGATCTGAACAATATAACCATAATACGAAGAATCAATGGCACAATACACGTGAAAATACTTTGGGCCAAGCCTCAGCTAAAAACCCCACACTATTGAATTATCATATATGGTGGTAATACGTAGGAATTATACAAAGCCTTAGCTCTCATAGCTAGCGAGATCTCAGTGCAATCCTCATAGGCAATCTTGGCTTCTCTTCATCCCTCCTCTCTACCCTCCAAGCTCCTATTTCCTTGTGCTGTCCTTGTGGATGATTCCCTGTTACCAATTGGAAAACCCTCCTCCAAAACTCCGCAATCCTCAAGGATAAATCCTTGATTTCATCTATGATTGTTCTCCATGAGAAAACTCATGCAATTGATAGTAAACTTCCCTTGACTATTAATCTCAACTGGGTCTTTCTCAGAATAGGCATGCATGAGTTTCTGATGAGGGAATCTTCAGTTAACTAGAGTAGCACTAGTTGAGTGCATCAATTGACTGTTAACTCACTATTAGTTCCTAAAACAATATGAAACTAATTTAAATGGACTTAACTCAATAAACTAAGTTAACTAATTACAACTCAAATTAAAATCAATCTTATCTCCTTAATTTAAGGGATAACTCTTGCATGAATTCAGAAAGACTTCTAACTTGAATTTCTCCAACTAATTAGTTTAAAATAAATTAATTAATTATTTCGAAGTAGCTGTTAAGACAAAATTCGATTTTAATTCACAATTTGATTCAAGGACAAATTAAATTGGAATATTCTTGTTGCCATATTTCAACACTCCCTCTCAACAAGAAAAGGATTATCTGCCACCCCAATCCTGTCTCTATGGAACTCGAATTTACACTTTGACAATGCCTTTGTCAAAATGTCAGCATATTTCTCCTTTGTTGAAATATACTGCAACAACATGATCCTCCTCGCTACACAGTCTCTGAGATGATGATACCAGATGTCGATGTGCTTGGACCTATCATGAAATATTGGATTCTTAGAGATTTTGATACAACTTTGATTATCACAATAGATCACAGTTGGATTTATCCACTAATCAAACAAACCAACTAGGATTTTCGCATCCAGATGGTCTCACATGTTGCCTGACTTGCAGCCATGTATTCTACCTTTGTTGAGCTGAGTGCAACCGACCTTTGTTTCCTGTTGTACCAAGAAATTGTCATTGACCCAAGGTTGAAAATACCTCTAGATGTGCTCTTCCGATCTAATGGACTCCTTGAGAAATCTACATCAGTGAAGCCCTATAGCTTCACTCCCTCTGTCTGTCTATACCATAATCTATACTGAGATGTGCCTCTGAGGTATCACAATACATGCTTTGACACCTTCCAAAACATATTGGTAGGCTGAACCATCGCTTGACTCAGCTGTTTCACTTCATAGCACAAATATGGTCGTGTGTTCACTAAGTACATCAGTGAACCCACAAGCTGCTTGTACACAATAGCCTCTACCACTTCTCTTGAAGTAGCAACCTCCTTCCTCTAGATACTTGCTAGAGGAGTCCGCATGGGCTTGCACTTCTCCATGTGGAATCCCTTGAGTATCTTGCTGGCATACTTGTCATGTGACACAAACAACTCCCCATCCTTTTGCCATACTTCCATGCCAAGGAAGTAATGCATGAGACCCATGTCTTTCATCTCGAATTCTCTTGCAAGGTCCTTCTTGCAAGACATGATTAACTGATCATCACCACTCAATATGAGATCATCAACATAAATTACGATGATCAACAACTTACCTTTCACCACGATGTCGTACAAGTTCGCATCCACTTCACTCTTTGTGAAGCCCAACCCAGTGAAGTAGTTTTCTATCATGGTGTACCAAGCACGAGGTGCTTGCTTCAGCATGTACAATGCTCTCTTGAATCGGCACACATGAGACTCACGATCGAAGGGCTCAAAACATTTTGGCTACTCTATGTACACCTCTTCCTCAGTCTAGCCATTGAGTAATGTAGTCTTCACATCCATCTGATGGATCTTCCAACCCACCTATGCTGATAGTGCCAACATAGATATGATAGATGAGTACCTTGTGACAGGAGAAAAAGTATCATCATAGTCAATCCCCTCGAACTATGAAAAGCCATGGGCAACAAATCTTGCCTTATTCTTCTCCACACTACCATCGACATTTTTCTTTACCTTGTAAAGCTAATGCGAACTCACAACTGACTTGTTCTCTGGTCCCAAAACCACGTCCCAAGCACTGTTACAAACTATGGAGTCATACTCCTCCACCATAACATCAACCCAAGTTGGCTACTACACTGCTTCCTAAAAGGAATATGGCTCAGTCTCAACACATTCCCTAGCAAGGGCCATGTATCCAGTGTACCTGAGACTGAGAAGATGGTTCTCCCACATTCTCTCTCGCATCCTCCAACAATATGTCAGCTTCTCTTGTGTGATTTTGTCCATCTTTGGAATACTCTTCTTGAGTGGATGTCTCCACTCCTAGGACCTATGCATGTGGCTGATCCGCATTAGTCTAAGGCTCCTCCTCCTTAGGAACCAATAGTTCCTCCACAATCTGTAGTTGGAGCTCCCTCTCAAGGGAAACTCTCATGGCCTTCTGCTCATCAAACTTGAGATCTATGCAAACCATTGTCCTCCAACTGGTAGGCAAGTACACCCAATAGTTGTGAGGTGTATCAGTGTACCCCACAAATATCCCCAACTCTGTTATTGGCTCAAGCTTCTTCCCTGCATCCTTTGTCACATGGAAATATATCGATGACCCAAAGATCCTGAAGTGACCCACATCTGGTCTCTTACCGAAGAAACCTTCCTTTGGTGTCTTCATCCCAAGTATGTGATGTGGGCTTCTATTTTGTAAATAGACCGTTGTGTTGCATGCCTCAGCCCACAAGTGAAGTGGTAGGCCTTGGTCATGCAACATTGCCCATGTTTCCCCTATAATAGTTATGTTCTTCCTCTCGGCCACCCCATTCTGTTGCAGGTTATGAGGTGTCTTCAACTCTCGTTTAATTCCTTCGACTGCACAGAAGTCCTTAAACACTTGAGAGACATATTATCCACTGTTGTCACTTCTCAAGGCCTTCATCTTCTTCCTTGACTCTTTCTCGACCAAATATTTTAACTAACAAAACTTTTTGAAGGTTTGGTCCTTCTTCTGCATGAAATAAATCCAGCATTTATGAGAATAGTCATTAATGAAAATCACATAATACCTTTGCTTCACTATGGATGCTGTCGAGATTGGTCCACACACATCAGTATGAACTCACTCTATGATAGCCTCTACTTGACTGTCTCGGTCATGAAAGGAAGACTTGGTGTACTTTCCTAAGGTACAACCTTTGCATGCATCAACTTGCTCAAGTTTACCTTTGGGAAGTCCTATAGATATCTACTGCATTATCTTCAAAGCCCCATGATGCAAATGGCCCAACTGCCTGTGCCACAACTTGCCAATGTCTTGGCTTTGCACCAATTCTTCTTTCGTACTCAATGTTGCACAATCATCTAACTCTAGTTTATAGAGATTCTTCACACAAATCCTTATCCTCTTGGTCTAACCCATGGCTATGTTTCTTAGGAACACCTTTCCTTTACTGAAGACAACATCGTATCCTTTGTCCTCCAACATCATGAACGATACCAAGTTCTTCTTCAATCCAGGCACATACATCACATCTATCAAGGTGAGAGGAGCTCCATGCTCCCTCTGAAAAGCAACCGTACCTACCCCTGAAACACTATACCTCCCGTCGTCACCCATCTCGATGCGCATCTTGAGGTCTTTCTCCTCCAAGGAATTGAATAAATTTTTATCACGGTCATGTGGAATGAGGCTCCACTGTCAAGATACTAGACACAACCCATCATCAATGACACCATGCATGCGATGAGGGTAAATTCCATTTCGAACTGAGAGGCTAATGCCTCACCTTCTGATCCTTCCGAGGATCACTTCTTAGACTTCTTCGATGAGAAATTAGTTGCATAATGTCCCATCTTGTGACAATTAAAGCATCTTACTTTAGACATGTCAGCCTTCTTCCCTCCATGAGAAGAATTCGATTTGAAATGGGAAGCCTTCCCCTTCCCTTTCCTTGCCTTACTTGCTAAGGCCAGATTTTCTTCATCATCATTCTTGGATGAAGAGCTATCTCATATGCTCCTCCTGATCTCCTCTTACATAAGATTCGAATACCTTCATTCCCAATCTGACAATTTCTCCCTTCCATTCACAAAGTCCTGGTAGCTATTCCAACTCTTTGGAAGGCCAAGAAGATCGAGGCTCACCATATCATCATCAACAATAGTTATTCCCACACTGCTAAGCTCATCTCTAGATGTGGTGAGCTTGTTCAGATATGTGGAAATAGTATCGCCCTTCTCCATCTTAATTCTTTGAAGCTTATCCTTGAGCGCCAATTTCCTTTGGTCACTACTGTTTTGGTAGAGGTCCTTCAATGTCTTCCACATTGAAAATGGAGTATCCTACCCATGGAGTCTCGAGACAATATGGTCTTGAACTCCTCAAGGATGATCTGTCTCACCTTCGCCACACACTTCTTCCACTCAACCAACTCTTGTGCATTAGTTGAAGCTAGGTTTGGGATTTCTTGATTAATAAATTCCTTCAAGCCATTGTGTTCTAATACAAACTCCATTCTATCTTATCATGGTATGTAATTCGAGCTACCTTCCAAGGCATACTCGAGTCTCAAGCCATAGAATACCATTGCCCAACCTTGAAGTTTGATATGAATTTGATTTTCACATGCAACCCTGAACTTCAAACTTCGAATTCTCTTCTCATTATATTTTTCACAACTCCGATACCATATAGAAATTCCTACAAATCCATCTCCGATACCATGTAGAAAATCTAATGGTAGGTTAACTCGATAATGCAATATAAATCAAATCAGAATACTATAACCTACTTCTACTATCAATTTTTTGAAGGTTAAAGATCGAGCTGAATAATATAACTAGAAGAAGAAGAATCAATGGCATAACACACATGAAAATACTTTGGGGAAAGCTTCAGCTAAAAACCCCACACTATTGTATTATCATACATAGTGGAAATACATAGGAATCATACAAATCCTTAGCTCTCATAGCTAGCTAGCTCTCAGTACAATCCTCATAGATGCTCACAAGAAATCTTAGCTTCTCTCCAGCCCTCCTCTCTGCCCTCCAAGCTCCTATTTCCTTGCATTGTTCCTTGTGGATGATTCCCTATTACCAAGTGGAAAATCCTCCTCCAAAACTGCACAATCCTCAAGGATAAATCCTTGACTGCATGCATGAGTTTTCTCCATGAGAAAATACATACAACTGATAGTACACTATCCTTGACTATTAATCTCAACTGGGTCTTTCTCAGAATAAACATGCATGAGCTTCTAATGAGGGAATATTCAGTTAACTGGAGTAGCACTAGTTGAGTGCATGCATGCATCAACTGACTGTTAACTCACTATTAGTTCCTCAAATAGTTTGTAACTAATTTAACTGGAATTAACTTAGTAAAATGAATTAACTAATTACAACTCAAATATAACTCAATCTTATCTCCTTAATTTAAGGGATAACTCTTGCATGACTTCAGAAAGACTTCTAACTTGAATTTCTCTAACTAATTAATTTAAAATAAATTAATTAATTATTTCCAAGTAGCTATTAAGACTAAATTCGATTTTAATTCACAATATAATTCAAGGAAAAGTTAAATTGGAATATTCTTGTTTCCATATTTCAACACTCCCTCTCAACAAGAAAGGGATTATCTGCCACCCCGAACCTGTCTCTATGGAACTCAAATTTACACTTTGACAATGCCTTTGTCAAAATGTCAGCATCTTTCTCCTCTGTTGAAATATACTGCAGGAACATCATCCTCCTCACTACATAGTCTTTGAGATGATGATATCGGATTTCGATGTGTTTGGACCTATCATGAAATACTGGATTCTTAGAGAGTTTGATACAACTCTGATTATCACAATAAATCACAGATGGATCCATCCTCTGATCAAACAAACCAACTATGATTTTCCGCATCCAGTTGGCCTCACATGCTGCCTAACTTGCGGCCATGTATTTTTCCTATGCCGAGCTAAGTGCAACCGACCTTTGTTTCCTACTGTACCAGGAAACTGTACTCTTTTGATCTGATGTGCTCTTCCGATCTGACAGAATCCCTGCCCAATGATTCACTCCCTCTATTCGTCTGTACCATAATCCATACTGAGATGTGCCTCTGAGGTATCTCAATACATGCTTTGACACCTTCCAAAACATCTTGGTAGGCTTAACCATCGCTTGACTTAGCTGGTTCACTACACAACACAAATCTGGTCGTGTGTTCACTAAGTACATCAGTGAACCCACAAGCTACATGTACACAATAGCCTCTACCACTTCTCTTGAAGTAGAAACCTCCTTCCTCCAGTTACCTGATAGAGGAGTCTACAGGGGTTTGCACTTCTCTATGTGGAATCTCGTGAGTATCTTGTTGGCATACTTTCCCTAAGACACAAACAACTCCCCATCCTTCTACCATATTTCCATGCCAAGAAGTAATGTATGAGACCCATGTCTTTCATCTCGAATTCTCTTGCAAGGTCCTCCTTGCAATACATAATCAACTGATCATCACCAGTCAATATGAGATCATCAACATAAAGTACGATGATCAACAGCTTACCTTTCACCACGATGTGGTACAAGTTCACATCTGCTTCACTCTTTGTGAAGCCCAACCCGGTGAAGTAGTTATCTATCATGGTGTACCAAGCACGAGGTGCTTGCTTTAGCCCGTACAACACTCTCTTGAGTTGGCACACATGCGACTCACAATCGAAGGTCTCAAAACCCTTCAATTTCTCTATGTACACCTCTTCCTCAATCGGGCCATTGAGGAATGCAATCTTCGCATTCATCTGATGGATATTCCAACCCATCTATGCTGATACTGCCAACATAGATTTGACAGATGAGTACCTTGCGACAGGAGCAAAAGTCTCATCATAGTCAATCCCCTCATCCTATGAAAAGTCACGGGCAACAAATCTTGCCTTATGCTTGTCCACACTACCATTAACAACTTGCTTTACCTTGTAAAGCCAATAGGAAATCACAACTGACTTGTTCTACGGTCTCAAAACCACGTCCCAAACACTGTTACAAACTATGGAGTAATACTCCTCCACCATAGCATCAACCCAAATCAGCTGCTGCACTACTTCCTCAAAGAAAGATGGCTCGGTCTCAACACATTCCCCAGCAAGGGCCATGTATCCAGTGTACCTCTCAGGTGACCTCCTTTGTTTGCCCTGAGAAGATTTTGCTTTCATATTCTCTCTCGCATCCTTCAATAATTTGTCAGCTTCTCTTGTGCACTTTCATCCATCTCTGGATGACTCTGCTTGATTGGATGTCTCCATTCCTGGAACCTCTGCATGCGGCTACTCTGCATCAGTCTAAGGCTCCTCCTCCTTAGGAACCAACAGCTCCTCCACAACTTGTAGTTGGAGCTTCCTCTCAAGGGAAACTCGCATGGATTTTTTCTCATCAAACTTGAGATCTCTGCGAACCACTATCCTCCGACTGGTAAGAAAGTACACCCAATAGTTGTGAGGTGTATTGGTGTACCCAACAAATATCCCCAACTCTGTTGTCAGCTCAATATTCTTCTATGCATCTTTTGTCACGTGGCAATATACCGATGAGCCAAAGATCCTGAAGTGACCCACATCTGGTCTCTTACCAAAGAAAGCTTCCTCTAGTGTCTTCATCCCAAGTATGCGATGTGGGCTTCTATTCTGCAAATAGACCATTATGTTGCATGCCTCAGCCCACAAATGAAGTGGTAGGCCTTGGTCATGCAGCATTGCAGGTGCTCCCCTACAATAGTTTTCTTCTTCCTCTCAGTCACCCCATTCTGCTGTGGGTTATGAGGTGTCGTCAACTCACGTTTAATTCCTTCCACTGAACAGAAGTCCTTAAACTCTTGAGAGACATATTATCCACCATTATCACTTCTCAAGGCCTTGATATTCTTCCCTGACTCTTTCTCGACCAAAGCTTTGAACTCACAAAACTTTTTGAAGGTTTGGTCCTTCTTCTGCATGAAATAAATCTGGCATTTACGAGAATAGTCATCAATTTAAATCAGATAATACCTTTGCTTCACTATGGGTGCCATTGAGAATGGTCCACACACATCAGTATGAACTCGCTCTAAGATAGCCTCTGCTCGATTGTCTCGATCATGAAAGGAGGACTTGGTGTAATTTCCCAAGTTACAACCTTTGCATGTGTCAACTTGCTCAAGTTTACCTTTGGGAAGTCCTGTAGATATATGCTACATTATCTTCAAAGCCCCATGATGCAAATGGCCCAACCACCTGTGCCACAACTCACCAATGTCTTGGCTTTGCACCAATTCTGCTTTCGTACTCAATGCTGCACAATCATCTAACTATAGTTTATAGAGATTCTTCACTTGAATCCCTATCCTCTTGGTCTGACCCGTGGCTATGTGCCTTAGGAACGCCTTTCCTTTATTGAAGACAACATTGTAGCCTTTGTACTACAACATCGCGACTGATACCAAGTTCTTATTCAGTCTAGGCACATACATCACATCTGTCAAGGTGAGAGGAGCTCCATGCTCCCTCTGAAAAGAAACTGTGCCCACTCTTAAAACACTTTACTTTTTGTTGTCACCCATCTCTATGCACGTCTTGTGGTCTTTCTCCTTGAAGACACTGAATAAATTTTTATCACCAGTCATGTGGAATGAGGCTCCACTGTCAAGATACCAGACACAACCCATCATTGATGACACCATGCATGCAATGAGGGTAAAGTCCATTTCAAACTGAGATGCTAATGCATCACCTTTCGATCCTTTCAAGGATCCCTTCTTGGACTTCTTCGATTGGCAATTAGTCACATAATGTCCCATCTTGTGACAATTAAAGCATCTTACTTTAGAAATGTCACCCTTCTTCCCTCCATGAGAAGAATTCGATTTGAAATGGGAAACATTCCCCTTCCCTTTCCTTGCCTTACTTGCTAAGGCCAGATTTTATTCATCATCATTCTTGGATGAAGAACCATCTTGTGTGCTCCTCCTGATCTCCTCCTACATAAGATCCGACCATAGTCATTCCCAATCTCGAAATTTCTCCCTTCCATTCATAGAGTCGTGGTAGCTATTCCAACTCTTTAGAAGGCCAAGGAGAGCGAGGCTCACCATATCATCATCGGTAGTAGTTATTCCCACACTACTAAGCTCATCTCTACAGGTGGTGAGCTTGTTCAGATATGTGGAAATAGTATCGCCCTTCTCCATCTTGATTCTTCAAAGCTTATCCTTGAGTGCCAATTTCCTCTGGTCGCTACTGTTCTGGTAGAGGTCCTTCAATGTATTCCATATTAAAAATGGAGTATCCTTCCCATGGATACTCGAGACAATATGGTATCGAACTCCCTCAAGGATGATCCGTCTTGCCTTTTCCACACACTTCTTCCACTCAGCCAACTCTTATGCATTAGTTGAAGCTGGCTTTGGGATTACTTGATCAATGAATTCCTTCAAGCCATTGTCTTCTAAAACAACCTCCATTCTATCTTTCCATGGTATGTAATTCGAGCTACCTTCCAAGGCATACTCGAGTCTCAACCCATAGAATTCCATTGGCCAACCTTGAAGTATAATATGAATTCGATACCATATTGTTCACAACTCCGATACCATATAGAAATTCCTACAAATCCATCTCTGATACCATGTAGAAAATCTAATGGTAGATTAACCCAATAATGAAATATAAATCAAATAAAAATACTATAACCTACTTCTACTATCAATTTACGGAAGCTTAAAGGTCGAGCTGAATAATATAACTAGAAGAAGAAGAATCAATGGCACAATACACATGAAAATACTTTGGGGAAAACCTCAGCTAAAAACCCCACACTATTGTATTATCATACATGGTGGAAATACATAGGAATTATACAAAGCCTTAGCTCTCATAGCTAGCCAAATCTCACTACAATCCTCACAGATGCTCACAAGAAATATTGGCTTCTCTCCAACCCTCCTCTCTGCCCTCCAAGCTCCTATTTTCTTGTGTTGTTCCTTGTGGATGATTCCCCATTACCAAGTGGAAAACCCTCCCAAAAATGCGCAATTGATCCAGGTGGATGTTGGTGGCCACCCACCTATCCCACTTGGACCCCCACAACTTTCTCTTTCAGTTTTTCAGTTTCTGTAATTGTAGCACAATTGACTATTTTTAGCAGTTTTTTGAGTGCTGAACTTTCGGAGCCGTTTTGAGGCCCTAAACGATGTTTTTTGGGAAATCTAGGAGCAACATGGGTCCACGGACCGATGTTTCTCTTCCCAAAGTTGTAGTGCTCAGATAGATATTTCTAACGAGCTATTGTACACGTCAAACGAAGATCGGGTGCCAAAGTTACAACCCCGGGAAGTTGATGTACCAAATTACCCAAAATGGGGCCCACAATTTGGCGTTTCATCTTCTAGGGTTACATTTTGGGATGTGAATGGTTTTCCATTGTTTATCAACAATAATAGGCCTTCGAGCCTCATTGTAACACAGTTCAGAGGCATGTAACTGCCACATCTCTTCTCAAAGATAAGCTACCATCGCCCAAGCTGGTTTATTTCCATTTATGTTTGTAAGCATATTTCAGTATTTTACATTAATTGAATGAAGTATTATTTCCATTGCATCTCTATGTTTATGGTTATCTCTGTAATTTTTTTCGTTCTTGTTTAAATTCAGATCAACAATCCTCAAGGATAAATCCTTGATTGCATGCATGAGTTTTCTACATGAGAAAACACATACAACTGATAGTACAATGTCCTTGATTATTAATCTCCACTGGGTCTTTCTCATAATAGACATGCATGAGTTTCTAATGAGGGAATCTTCCCTTAACTAGAGTAGCACTAGTTGAGTGCATGCATGCATCAACTGACTGTTAACTCACTAATAGTTCCTCAAACGGTTTTGAACTAATTTAACTGGACTTAACTCAGTAAACTGAGTTAACTAATTACAACTCAAATATAACTCAATCTTATCTCCTTAATTTAAGGGATAACTCTTGCATGACTTCAGAAAGACTTCTAACTTGAATTTCTCCAACTAATTTATTTAAAATAAATTAATTAATTATTTCCAAGTAGCTATTAAGACTAAATTTGATTTTAATTCACAATTTAATTCAAGGACAAATTAAATTGGAATATTCTTGTTGCCATATTTCAACATTCCTGAGCATATGGCATCAAATCCTCTACAAAACATAGGACTTTTTCCTCTTCCTAAACTAGCATGGTAGGATCATAGAGTTTCATATTCTCAACATTCACAACTAAGTAAAGGAACATGTATGGTGGTAGACTAAGTCTATAGGTTATTGAATTTCTAAGAAAAATGAAGTAGAATACATTTTTCTACCTAATAAATATTTCCTAATGATTTTTCAAATAGTATTTTTATTCCACTGCTATCATTCAATAATTATACTCATAAAATACCAAATGTAGATGCAACAGAATTAGTATAGATCATAAAAAGACAACCATGCACAATAGACACAAAAATTTCACTTGGAAATCCCAACCATGGGAGAAAACCCAACAATATTTTCTTGAGGAGAAATTATATTTTTTAGCAAGGTTGCAAATTAGTAATTAGTCTAGAAATATGTGCCAATATACAAGTCAAAATACCAGTCAAACCTAGTCAAAACAATTACTAGTCAATAATGGTCAAACGTTTTCCTGGTTAAATTAATCCCTACAGTCAATGGTCATAAGACTTGTTGTCAAATCTGCTCGTGCAACCTATATTTAGAATACAGTCAACTAGCATGTGCAGTCAAACTTCTGTGTTCAAACAACTTAGTCAAAATTTGGTCAAATGCTTCATTCAAACTCGATCAATCTTCCATACATTTGGCTATAAAATTTTGGTCAAAATTAGTCTTCTCTCACATGTGCAACTAGAACAAGAGAGATAAAAAGATGTTTCCTAACAACATATTTCTTCTTGGACAAATTTCTCCTCCATTAGTAAAGATTCAAGTGAGCTTGCTATGTTGATAATTTTCCTCTCACATGTATATCTATTTATATATATCTATAATGTGGAGTAGGCCCTATTAGGAAACCCCTGAGCATAAGGATATCCATCATAAATGCAACCAACATTTCAACCCAACATTGTACTATAAAAGCTTATCCCACAAATGGGTGAAAACCCCCATTTGGTAAACAAATAAAACCTACTCTATAAAAAATATATCACTCCATCTATGATCTAGGTGGATGTTGGTGGCCACCCACCTATCCCACTTGGACCCCCACTACTGTCTCTTTCAGTTTTTTAGTTTCCTTAATTGTAGCACAATTTACTATTTTTGGAAAAAATTTTGGGTCCTGAACTTCTGGAGCCCTTTTGAGGCCCTAAATAGCGTGTTTTTTTTTTGGCAAAATGGATATAGTGATTGCAAAATAAATCGCATCAACAACTGTAGTCCTTAGAGAGATCTTTCAAACAAGGTATCATACACATCAAATAGAGATAATATGGCCAAGTTACGACCCCGGGAAGTTGGTTTCCCAACTAACCCCAACGAGGCCCATAAACTCTTGGTGTTACATCTCCTCCAGTTAGGGTTTGGTTGTTTATGGTTTTCTATTATTGTTCAATAATAGAAATTCCCTTGAACCTCACTGTAACTTAGTTCAGAGGCATGTAGCCGCCACATCTCTTCTCAGAGATAAGTTATCATTGCCCGAGCTAGTCTTCTTTCCATTCTGTTTGTAAGCATACTTCAGTATTTGATATTAATGAAATGAAGTGTTTTTCTGCTGCATCTTTGTGTTTATGATTATATCTATAAGTTGTTTCATTGATCAAGAGCTCAAGTCCAAGCCATGGAAAAGGCTCAAAAATTGAAAGTGTTAAAAAACACTTGCAACTTGAATGACCAGATAGGCCTCGTTGATATGATCCTTCTACTGCAAACATAACTCAAAACCAACTTTGCATGTGAAAGTTATGAAGGTTTGAAGTCTCCAATAGCCTTCAAAAAACTGAGTTTGTGCCAGTTTGGATTTCAAATTTTGAAAAAATTAAAAAATATATATATTCCAAGGAATATTCCATGGAATATCCCCCAAAATATTCGTGGGAATATACTATTCTAGATGGCCAATCAGGAGCTGACATATGGCCTGCCCATAGGCCGCCATGTGGCCCCAAGTCTACAAGGTGTGGTATGGAAAAATTTTTATGGAGCTCGCAGGAATCGACCCTGGGTCAAGTGGCTGCCAGCCCACAGGCCTGACTGGCCTACCCACACTTTGGTTCTTACCATCCTATGTTCACATTACCTATTTAAATTTTAAACAAGTTTCATTTGGGCAGAAAAGGGGCCAGCCCCTAAGGGCTAACCCCTAATCATACGACCAGAATGCGGAACCAAGACCTAAACCCTGACGGATAAACGTTAACCCCGACGGATAAGGGATTATGTCACATGCGCGCAGACCCTGCCCGACAGTTACAGTGTAAATGGAAGTTAAGTTGATGGAGTGCACCATTTTTGCTGGATTTTCCATTTTTAGCAGGCCTAACGCCAGTACATCCACATTTAGTGGAGTTTCTTTAGGCCAGACTGGAGAAAAATTCAGTGAGTCATAACTTTTGAGGGGGAGAACCTCTTTGGATGAATTTTTTTTTTTTCGTATCTTCTCATCATTTTGGAGCCATGGGGATGGGTTCCAAAAGAAGTAGAGGCGTTTTATAGCCTATTTAACTTCAGGGAAGCTTGGAGAGCCATCAGGGTCATTGGGAAAATGGAGTTATCTAGAGTTATACCTCACTATTTGAGGTGAACCAAAAACCATTTTCTGTTATTTTCAATCTTCTGAACCTAATGGAAGAGGTTTTAGAACTATTTGAGGACTTCTATAGCCCAAAAAGCTTCATAGGAGTTAAAAGAGCCATCAAGGCCCAATGAAGAAGCCACTATATCTGGTAATTTTTCACTGTTCAGTGAATATGGAAAGGCATTTTTAGCATTTTAATGTCTTTTGAATCTATATTTGCATTCAGATTTTCCTATTGAGGAACTTTTAAATTTGTATTGCATTTCAGAGCATTATAATACAAGAGGACAAGCTCATTTTGGGAGGCTTGATCGAGCAGATGTAGCCCAGGAGGGGTGAACTACTTAACAAACATCTGTGTCATGTTATGATGAAGTTATCTTGCTGTGTATTTCTGATTTAATATGTTAAACAACAAATTAAATTAACTTTCCTTCACACATAAACTCATAAACAACTACAAAAAACACTTTGTTTAATCAACAAGACATGGAAACCTTTGCACACATTTAATTTAATGGAAATGGATACCTTGCAGACATTTTCAAGTACTTCCATTTTCAGATTAGATAGTATCAGAGCTCGGGTTGAGCATTTGTTTGTGCAAAAGGTGTTAAAGCAGTGTAAGAGATTGACTATTTTATTGTTTGCAAAATGGTTGATTGTATGATTTTGCTTGAGTTGAAAGGATAGCTGATGTTAGCTAAGTATTGGAAAGGGTAGAAGACTATTTTCCTTACCACAATTTACCTCAATATTATCTTTCGAAAACAAAACATTTGATTTGTGTTTTCTACAAAAACTATTAGAGTTTGTGTTTTATGGTTGCTTGAATAAGAGTATGGGTGTAAAGACATTTGGTCAAAAGCTTGTCATTTTTTTTTTGAAAGCTTTGAGAACTTTTAGTTGGAAGTTCCTTTTGTTAATTGACCATTTACATAATGTCAACTTCTTCCACAAGTGAAGTTTCCTCCTTCACAAAATTCTTCAATGAGGACATGAAGAATGAGTTCATTAAGGTGAAGGACATGGTGCAAATTCTCATTGAGGATCAAAGAGAAAGTGTTAAGCTTCATGCACAATTGTTGGGTATGAAGGATGAGAAGGAAACAATTCTCCAAAGATTGCATGACATGGAGAAACAACTCCTTCAAGCTCAAGAAGCTTTATCCAAGAAAATGCCCAAGGATGAGGTAAATCATTCAAACTTGTCTTCAATTTCCTCAATTGAAAAGTGTGTTGGTTCTTTCGAAAAACATACAAGGGGTATAGGGTCCAAATTAATGTTTAAGATGGGCTATCATGAAGGTAAAGGTTTAGGCAAGTATGCACAAGGCATGGTTGACCCTATTTTGGTGGTGGAGTGTCCCAAGAATATTGGTCTTGGATATGAATAGTTTAGTGACGAAGAATTCAAATCCTTGAATGCATGTGATGCAAATTTAAAGAGAACGTTTATCCCAAGTTCTTTTTTATGCTCTTTAACCTGCAAGACGATACCAGAATACCAAATATGCGAAGCAATATACCCAGAACATAGAATAGCGAGTAAAAAGAGCAAGTATTTTATTATTCAGAAAGTAATGTTCACTTGCCTCTTCGAGGGGGTAACCTCCAAAAGAGTAGAGCTCGATGACAAAATAAGACACAATGCTCCTCGCAAGGAGTCTCTATCCTTTATATATGACTCATACATGCAATACCATGGATCAATACCATGGGTTTTATTAATACCATCTATCTAATACCATGGCCCATTTGCAACTAACTGTGGTCCTGTCATTAATTGCGGGTTAACCACTTACAAATATTAATATGGGCTTTATTGACTCTTGACTATGACGTGATCCCATGACATGAATAAGGGGGTTAGGGTGGGACCCTAACATGCCCTTCCCCTTAAGACTAGCCTTGTCCTCAAGGCTGAAGCTGCGGAAACTGCTGAAGAATAGTGGCTGTTTCCCAAGTTGCATCTTCCAGAGAGGTGTCTTTCCACTTGACGAGGAATTCCCTAATCACGCGGCCACACAGGTGCCGTTCTCGTGTGTCTAGGTCCTGTTCAGGTTGGAGCCAGATTGACCCTTCCTCGTCCAATTCAGGTAAACTAGTTTGAATTCTGCAATTGTTCCCAATCACTTTCTTGAGGCATGAAACATGGAAAACTGGATGGATTTTTGTAGTAGGTGGCAAAGCCAACTTGTAGGCTACTTCTCTAATGCGCTGAAGTACTTGATATGGTCCGTAGAATTTTGGAGATAATTTCTGACAACCCTTATCTTTGAGTGATGTTTGCTTATATGGTTGCAGCCTAAAAAATACCTGATCCCCTTCTTGAAATTGGCGCTTTGAGCGATGCTGGTCTACCTGTTGCTTCATGCGATTTTGAGCTTGATGAAGATTCTCTCTAAGATGGGCAAGCATGGTTGCACGGTTTTGTAGGAGTTGATCCACTGCTTGTACCTTTGAGCACCCCTTGATATAAGAAGTAGGGGAAGGATGGAGTTGACCATATACTGCTTCATAGGGAGTCATTTTAGTGGTGGCATGATAGTTGGTGTTATACCACCATCCACCCAGAGGTAACCACTATACCCAAAGATGTTTCTTTTCTGAAGTGAAACACCTAAGGTAGGTTTCCAGACATTTGTTGACGGCTTCAGTTTGACCATCCGTTTGGGGATGATAGGAAGTACTGAGTTTTAGTTGGGTGCCTTGTAGCCTGAAGAGTTCATGCCAAAAGTTACTGGTGAAGATCAGGTCACGATCTCACACAATAGAAGTGGGCATGCCATGCAATTTGAATATCTGATCCATGAAAGATTGAGCGACCAAAGTTGGTGTAAACGGGTGGGGTAGGGCGTAGAAATGAGCATACTTCAAAAGTCTGTCCACAACCACCATGATGACTGACTTGTTTTCTGACTTTGGAAGACCTGTAATGAAATCCATAGAAACCTCCGTCCATATTGATGTCGGGATGGGCAATGGTTGTAATGTGCCTGGTGCTTTAATGGTCTCCCCTTTGTGGTGTTGACAGACATCGCATTCTGCTACAAAAGTAAGGATGTCCTTTTTCATGCATATCCAAAAAAATGATCTTCTACTGCGAGCATATGTCTTCTGAAAGCCTAAATGTCCTACAATGGGGGATGAGTGCAATTATGCCAAAATGCGACTTTTGAGGGTGGATGTTGGTGATATTACGACGCTGTCCCTGTAGCGAAGAATCTCATCCTGCCACAAGTAGCCCTTGGTGAAATTTGGATCCGACTGCAATTGAGAAATGAGTTGGGAGAGCCCGGGATGTGAAAACCATTCCCTGCGAGCCTCTTCAATCCATTCTGGAATGGGAAGGGAAATTTCTAGCAGGGTACTTTCCTCCTCAAATTGGCAAGATAATGCATCTGCTACACTTTTTCTTGCCCTTTCTTGTAAATGATCTCATAATCATATCCCAGCATTTTGGCGAGCCATTTATTTTATTGTGGGGAGGATAGGCGTTGCTCCAACAGATATTTAAGTCTGTGATGGTTTGTGCGGATTTGGAAATGTCGCCCCAGTAAGTAAGGTCGCCAGGTCTCTACTGCATGTAAGATGGCCATCATTTCCTTCTCATAGGTAGATTGGCCCAGATTCTTCCCACTTAGTTGTTGGTTTGTGAAGGCCAAAGGTCGACCTTCCTGGATTAAGACCGCCCCAATACCCGTACCCGAAGCATCACATTCAATGACAAAAGATTTGGTGAAATCAGGTAGTGCTAAGACTGGAGTAGAACACATGGCATTTTTGAGAGTTTTAAATGCCTGTTGTGTGTCCTCATTCTAGAAGAATGAATTTTTCTTCAGGAGTTGAGTGAGGGGCTTCGCTATGTGACCATAATTGCGGACAAATTTGCGATAATAGCGTGTGAGACCCAAAAATCCTCTCAGGCTCTTCAAGGTCTTAGGTTGAGGCCAATCCTGCATTGCCTGGATCTTTTTGGG